>JAPZDY010000015.1:15996998-16015892 GCA_029783645.1 Ctenochaetus hawaiiensis | reverse complement strand
TAGTTTGTTTTATTAGGCAGTTAAACTTGAAACCGTTACATTCAAACAGAAACTTTTCTGACAGTTGTGTCGTCAGATACTGAAGTTTATTTAATGCCATTTTGACACATTTTCCTCATATTCTTTAAAATGTTTGGAAATGTGAAATAATATATCACACTTTGATTACAATAGTGTCTCCTGTTGGATTATAATGTTCTACTTTTGCGCGTTCTAATTTAAATGAAACCGTAAAGGTCCAGTGTTAATGATGAAGTTGAGTCTTGCAGCAGAATATAGCGTTAATATGAAAGAATCGTGTTTTTTATTACCTTAAAATGAACCTTTATATCTGTAGAGCGAGTGGGGAATCAGTGGAGTTGAGCCCAAACCAAACACTGGCTCTAGTAGGTGGTGTTATCATGCAAAATTATATCACCACCAATGTGTGGAAATAAAATGTAGGTGTTCCACTAGTTAGCGAGGCTAGCAGGATTACTAGACCGTGTGCAGTGACTCTTAAAAACTTTTCTTTAATACTGACTTTTTGTAACAGGGTTGCTTTGTCTTGTCTTCATCTTTTTGTCGTGTGTCACCTTTAAATTTCCCCGATTAAAAAAAAAAGTTGAAAAACTTAAGACCCCGGCTGCTAGAGACGTGAAAAACACTTCAATTTTCACGTTATTTGATGAAAATTAACTGTTTTTTTTAACAAGGTTTTAACCCCCAAAGTCCCAAATAAGTGCTCACACACACTTAAACGTTTATATACAAATATATCTGCATTTTTATTGCTCCAATGCATGTTAACCCGACGTATATTAAACATTTTATTTGCAAATGCAGAACAGTTGCAGTAAATAAACACTCACTACTTTATTTAAATGTTATTCAAACCTCAATTTATGTTTTAGAACATGTGTAACATTATCCACAGAGGAATATGAGCATCCAATTAAGCATGTTATTATCTATGCATTTACGCACTTAAGTCTTTAGATTATGAGATTTTAAAACGGTCGTTGACTTTAAACTGACAGAGGCTGAATGATTCCCTCTGACTTCACTGCAGGCTGCACCACCCTGCATTCCATCACCTCCACCCACCCAGGCCCCATTAAATAAAGCAGGAGTCCTCCAACCAGCTGCCCCGTCTGTCAGCATCCGTCTGGAGATCAGTGTAACTGTAATGCAGCAGCTCCGGCTAATTGGAATATCTCTGTCTCACTCCTCCGATCACACCTGACACGTTCCTGTGAGGGGATGAAGAGGCCTCCTGAGGGACGGAGATCTGCTCAAACTGCTTTCCATCCCTCTGCCCGGCGGCGAAAGGGGAGAAAATTGGAATAAAGAGCAACTGAAAAACTCTTAAAGAAGTTAGCTCTGTGTGTGTGTGTGTGTGTGAGGGAACACCTGAGATAAAAGTTCAACTGTTCCAGGATCAGCCTCGGTCTCGTTCTTCGCTGTTTTTTCATGTCAAATCTTGTCTCGTCTGTTACGCCACTCGAGGAATGTGAGAGTGAGAGTGTTTTCAAAGTAAAACTCAATACTTAAAGTTGGTTTGGTTTACTTTAAAATCACATTATGTCATAATTGCATCAGATAACAGATTGAGGATGATGTTACTGACTTAACGTTGTGTAAAAACACATAATTGTAAATTACAGTCGCACTCTCACTTTATCTTTACGTGCCAAAAACCTGTCCTCTTGCACTCGGATTCACCTCTCACCAAGTGTGACTCACCTTCCATGTACTCTGCACACGTGTGGGCATTCAGGTACGAGTGGACCTGCGTTTATGGTGGGTGTGTGTGTGTGTGTAAGTGTGTGACTTCAAGTTTAAAATGGAAATGATGATTGTTAATGTTGCACGTCGCCCTGCAGTGAATTCAACCCATGACTCTTCTCTCTGTCGATGAACAGTTGCATGTGAGCTTTTCTTCATGCAGAAGGGAAACTTTTCTGTCTGCAGTGAAGAAACACACCAAAACACACCAAAACACACACACACTCCTTCTCCCAGCTGTTGCTGCCTTTCTAAGGTCACGATGGAGCATTGTTAGCTTCCTCTTCTTGCACAGATCAACGCAGCAGCACTCAGATTTAATCATGTTTGCTCCAGGTTTTAAAATTGTATGTAACCTGACTCGGCCTCATACACCTGTGCCACAAGCCCCTCCCCTTTACACCTGTCTCCACAGTGGCAGAAGGCTAGTAATGGTATGAGGAGGCGGTGGTGATTGAGTTTTAACTGCCGGTCGGCGGTCGGGGCTGGTTGACCGTTGGCGTGACCCCCGGTGACCCCTCCACTGCAGCTCACAGCTCCTCTGAGCTGACTGCACCGTCGCCGTGAATGGAGCTTTAAATGAAGCCCATTATCCAGTCGCACAACCTCCCAAACTGAAGTCTCACTGGGGGCCTCCCCTCAGGGGCCGGCGAGGGTGTCCATTATGGGTCTTCAGCCAGGAGTTAGAGGAGGAGGGGGGCATCCATTACGGCTCTGGGGGGATGTGATGTCCAGATGGCCAGGTGGCTACAGAGGGACCTGTCCCACCCTGCAACAATCCCAGCTTTCATCGCCGGGCCTCGCTCGGCTCAGACCTGGTGGTCACATGGAGCTGGTCAACCGGAGAGAAAAGGGGGAAGAAGGAGGAAGAACCTGAAGGTTTAAAGATCTAAACTTCCGTCTTAGATTGACAATATTCATCATCCAAATTCAGCAGAAAGTGTTGCATCAGGAATCTACGACGACGATGTCGAAAGCACGTACAGAGATTTTTTCTGTCTGTCAACGAGTCTGCGTGGAGCTAGAGTGACAGATAGTTACATAAACACAAGACTTGCTACATCATCTCAACAGTC
The DNA here is from genome assembly GCA_029783645.1 of Ctenochaetus hawaiiensis. Lineage (NCBI taxonomy): Eukaryota > Metazoa > Chordata > Actinopteri > Acanthuriformes > Acanthuridae > Ctenochaetus > Ctenochaetus hawaiiensis. The sequence goes on along the minus strand of JAPZDY010000015.1, from coordinate 16,013,049 downwards.
ATCCTGCTTTTCTTTGAGACTGGAAATCACCCGAAGCAAAGGTACAGGAAAAAGGAAAAAAAAAAAAACCCATTCTCGATTCCCTGTTGCTCAAGAGCTTGGCAAGTAGTAAAGCATGCTACGCTCTCTCATTCCAGCCCTTCACCACTCACGCAAACACATACGTACATTCAGAAACTCACACACTTTCCCACCCACATGCATACAAATCCCACCCCGGTACACACAGGCCCATTGTGAAGCCACAAAACAGAAACAACAAGCCGCTCAAAAAACACCCAGGGGACTCGCAATTCACTGCTCAATCAATCCAACCGCTGTGCGAGCAGACACACACACACACACACACACACACACACACACCACACACACTCTCGAGGCACATTTAAATGCAACAAATATGTTTTATGACAAATGAATGAAGAAAAAAACATGCACGCTGAGGAGCACTGTGTTGCATTGCCCTCGAGGGACAGGCCAGCAAGTGCAGATATAGGATTACTAGAATTGACGCTTCAGTCTTTCCATTGTGGATGTGAAAATCCAATGAGGGGCCTCTAAGTGGATGCACTCGCACAGCGAACCTGTTCAGAGGCCGCTAATTAAATCTAAACAAGCGCCGACATTGATTTTAGAGGGCCATTACGGTCCCCTTATGGTCACAGAGGCCTCATGTGTTTTACAAGTGGTGTTTTGTGAGGGAGGCTCGAGCATCACAGCAAAAATATGAGGCAGCAAAAATTATGGGAAAATAATGTAGAAAAAGAAGAATCAACAGTGTCAGCTATCCCATTAAGTTTTGCCTTTAACTGTATTTTTTTTAGAAAGAGGAGTTGGAGGATAAAAGTGGGGGGAATTAAGGCACAAAAGCAACTGTCGCTCACCTGAAGAGGTAACAGGTGATGCTGCAGCTTTTAGCTTTAAACTAAAACACCTTGAGACCTGCATGAACAAAACAACGTCACACAGTTTGATTTAAATCTGCTGCATTCAAATAATGATTTAATGTCAACACATCTGACATTTTATGGTATTTACAAGCAATCAGGGGCATTTTCTATGACAAGAAGCACTGCAGTTAAACGGAAATCTGCTCTAACAGGTGTCTTATTCAAGTGTAGTTTCTTGTTTTCTGAGTAAAGGAGGGAGGAATGGACTGAGGGGAAGTAGAAGAAACATAATCAGAAACTACGGGGAAGGTGTAAGTGTTTTCCAGGGTTCCAGTTTCCACTGCGATTACCATAACCTGTGACTGCATTCGGTTAAAGTGTGACTACGACACGGTGGATGTGTCGACACGCTTCGCAGCCGCCAACCTGAGAGGAGGAACAATCAAAAAGGCAAGAGTTTATGTTAAAAAAAGGGGAAAATACGCTTGTAGAGGTCAAAATGAAGCAAAGAAAGGGCTGCTGGGGTTTTCACAGAGGGGAAAACTCCTGGGAGAATATCTGTATGACATGTGTTAATAACTCATAAATATCCCGCCCCGTCCCCGACTTCACCGGGGATACTCGCTGCGAGGCATTGACGTCCGGGTGAAGCAAAGTTCACATAGGTTTGTTTTCCCCGCCTGACAAACTGTAGCCACATAACGCTCACGTGGACGGGGAATGCAGACCTCATCAAGCATATATGCTTCTATTTCAGATGACATTAAGCACATAAAACTGGCGATTCATCACCAAAGTTTGGCTGTTTGTTTAGAATCTGCAGTGTTGGTGTTTAACAGATTCAAACCTGATTTGTTTGAGAAGTTTGGGATTAAAGACATTGATAAGCTTTAGTTCATTTTCTCAAAAAAAGACCAAGAGACAAGCAGTGGTGGAGTTTTAAAGAGAGTCTTATAAAGTGAAAATTCCCTCATGTTAGCTTGTGCAATAGCATGCTAGCACTCTAGCTAGCTCACTGTGCGTTTTTAAGACACAATTATGCTGAATAATGTCTCAGGAACTATGTTATTCCCAATAAAGACCTTTTTTAACTTTAAATTGAATTAATACATTTTAATTATGAGATAAATCACTTAGATACTAAATAAAACATAAATAAATGAGGGGATTCTTCCAGTTTAGACTTGACTTTGTGACCAGCCCTTTAAAAAATCAGTTTTTTCAGAGTTTTTCTGTTGGTTTATTGAAAAATAAAGGGTTATATTTTGGTTTTGAATTGTTTACATCTGGAGGAGAAAAAGAATTAGGTGATAACATCAACAGGGCTGAAATTCTTATGCCCCTGCTAATGCTAATGCTAATTCTATAGCTGATTCTAATGCCAGCTGCTAAACTGATGCTAAGAGATGCTAATGCTCCAACTGAAGACTTATATAATGGACCACTGAATAAATGCTACAAAGTGTTTAGATTAAATACTAAGACAAAATAAAAACAAAGCATTTCTAAGCTTTTCATTAAGGTAAAGCTGATGACGTATAAGTGAAATCAGGCGCTAACCGAGACAAAAAAAGGGACAAAACTAAGAAGTGCAGTTTAATCATAATATTTTACAGCTGAATGTGATAAATCTTACACCTTCTGCTGTAATCAGGCATGTTTGCAACTTAAGGTTTGCTATTTTGAACCACAGAATTGATTAGAAACACTAATTAGTAATTGCCTCTTTTCTATATAACCACCATTAAGTTTTTTCTTAATAACTTGGCAGCCATCTTTTCAAAGCGATGATGGAAAGTTTAGTTTCCTGTAAACATGACATGAAAGGCCGCTGTATGGAGCTGCTGTATGAAGCCGTGACAGGTGATTTAGACTTTCATAACTTATTCTAAGCCATTATGTCAGGGGCTTCTAAGCCTTTTTGTTATTATTTCTGGCACGATTTCGTACAATAAGAGTTTACATCATACATGTAATTAAGTGTAATTAACTGATTGAGCTGTTGAAACAGACCTCGTCAGCTGTGGTTGTACTGACGCTCAGAGGTGTGAATCTGTATGTTGTGATGCTGCTCAGTCGATTCCCTCGAACAGATCAAAAGAAAGTGTTTGCCGACATTAGGTTGGGGGTTTAGAAGAATCGGTTTCCATTGACTCATACTGTCCCACCACTCAACTTTCACACTGAACTAATTACCAAGTGTGAAAAATACAACATTAACAAACAACCAGACGGAGAAAAGAAAGGAGAACGATTTTTTAAAAAATGTCTGGCTTGTCCGAAACATTATTTATCCAACTTCTCCTGGTATGTGGGAGTTGGTCTTTTTCCATCCTCATGGGGCAACGATTACAGGAACGTTTTCATCTCTTTGGAATAAAAAAAAAAACAAATCCTCAGAGGAGGAGAAACACTCATAAAGGAGGAGAAGCCTTAATTTTGGGAGGAGAAGAAAACTGTACGAGTGATGGAGATGAATGTGATAAAGACGAGCGAAGGAGCAAATAAAAAAAATCAGAGGAGATTTCAGGCCAAACAAGAAAGACGGATGAGAGGCGATAAGAGGTGTTTTCCTTCTTCTTGCTGTCCTCCCTCTCTCTTTCCTCCCCTCGGGCTGATCTCTCTCTCTCTCTTTCTTTTGCATGTCCGGACGGGCTCGAGTCAGCACCAGGTAAAACTGGTCACCCGAGTCCTCCCCTCCTTCTTACCCCACCTCCATCTCCCCTTTTGCTCACCTGCCCCTGAGGCAAACCTTCCCCCTCCATCTGGCAGGAAAAACGACATGGTGGTGTGCTGCACCACTGAAACATTACATTAAAAAAAAAAAAACACAATACCCCCACTGTTGAGCCAAAGTTTCTGCATTAAAACAACTTGCAGCGACGTCGTTTCCAAAATGAACCCGTGTATTTCACTCGTCGATCCAAACTTTTTGTGTTTTTGTTTGTTTGCTCTCTCTCAGACGACAACAACAGGCCCCGGCTCTCAAGGTTAAGCCGCAGATGTGTTAATGTGCTAAGACCGTGTGATCGGGGGGCTTTTTAAGACATTTGTAGAAACAGTCGAGTGAATAGCAGAGGAAGAAAAAAAAAAGGGGATGAAAAGACGAGGAAAGAAGCTCATTTCTGCTGACATGGACGGGCTGCTTAAAGGGAGGACAGCGAGCCAGGGTAGCAGAGAGTGACAGAGCCACAATGGAAACACAATGGAAAAGTCTCTCACACCCCCACGAACAACGCCAGCCATCTCCCCTCACTGGGTTTTTTATCCCACTGTTGCCCCTGCCAGGCGACAGCGCGGGCCAGGCTTGTTCAGCAGAGCCGCAATAAGACAACACTAATAAACGCCAACTGGGGAGGGAAAAAAAAAAAAGACAACAACAAACAGCTTACACTTTCAAATTTTACACTGAACTAGTCAGGGCTAATTCTTTCTCCAATGTTTAGGGGAAAACAGAAACCCTCACTAACCCCTTCCTTTTTTTTTTTTTTGTCTCTCAAACTACCCCCCCGTCCCAACACCCAACCTGTTTATCCACTGTCAACAACACAGGGCCTGCCGTTGCCGTTGGAGCGAGGCACCTGCTGCCGCCGCCGCTGCAGCTTCCTGGTTCACGGCTGGTGATCGGAGGGGGAGGGAGGGGGGAGGGAGGCGTTCACATAAACAAACTCCGTCTCGTTCTGTTCAGGTGTTGACAGCGACGCATTCCCGCGTTTCATCTGCTCCTCGCTTACGCAACCTCACACTGCTTTTAAAAAAATTTTTTTTTTTTTCAACAGATTGACTTTCGCTCGCCGGGGTCGAGCACTTTTCTGCAGACATGCATGTGTTCGTGTGCGTCTTTGCTTTGCTTTGCTTATTCTGCAGCTTTTTTAAAATTGCTTACGCAGGCACCATTAAGTGCACCCCCCCCACACGAAGCAGGAGATGAACTGTTTATCTGTCTATTACTGTACGAACCACACCCTCCCTCATCCTGACTAAGGCCCTGATGGAAGAAAGTCTCTCCGAACTCAGTAAACAACATGACTGCAGGTGAATCATCAGAGACATCAGCACCCGAGGGCCTCGTCTAACCCGCAAATCAGAGTTACTAATGACTTTGAAGAACGTCTTTCAGCAATCTCAAAGGCGAGGCCGTGTTTTCAGTTCCTCGGTTTTAATCTCGAGGACGAACGTCTGAGGCGGCAGATCGTCAAAAGAAGTTACGGAGGGGTTTCTTCTTCTTTGTGCGACTGCCACCAGAGGTCAAGGTCTATTAGCGGCATTCTTATCTCTTCCTCACCGTTTAGACTTGCACTTAAGTAAATTAGAGGCTGCAGCGAACGTTCACTCCTCCCTCGGCCTGATCCATCCTTCCTCAAGTTCGTCTTCAAATCAGACCTGGTGCTTTGTTTTAAAAAGTAAAGCCTGAAAACAGCTCGTCTTGTTTGACAGAAGCTGGAGTCTGAATCCTCACACGTGAATAAAAGTGGCCTCTAACATGCAGTTGATACCCAAACCTGTAATTTTACAAGAATGTAGAATGATTCTGCAAATTTTCCAGATCCCTTTTCATGTTTTATGTTTTTTAAGGGCTGATGTAAAGTGGAAATTTGGTTGTTGCAACAGCAAAACAGCAGGAATAAATGCAGATTTGCAAAGAGAGTGAAAGAGAAAAAGGTGAAATATCTCATCATCTGAATGCTGTGAAAACAAAAGGACGGTGTCGTCTCAGATTTCCTCTGTATTTGGACTTTTGGTCTCCTTGAATTGAACCATTTGCTGCAGAGCCGACTGATCTTTTATAAATGATAAGTTCACTTGCTAACGCGACTTGTTTCCAGAGCTGAAGGTAGGACTGACAGGTACTGACTGAAACATCTGAGGCTCTGAGGACGCTGCAGGCAGTGTTTCACACTGGGAGGGCAAACAATCTCTTCAACTATTAATCCATGAATCATTTTGATCTTTTAATGTTGGCGCGGTGGTTGTGTATTTGGAAATTGCAGACAGAACATAATGTTTTTTTAGAGAATGAAACAGGACGAGTTTGAAAACTAATGAGCAGAAGATATTTGACAAACTTTAGTGATTGTTAATGCAGTGATTCTTAGATTTATTCAAACACTTTTTATATTTTTTAAACTTTTCCTGATATGTGAAGCTGCTTCGTACAAGCAGATGGTCACATCTCCCACAATGCATGGGAAGTGCAATGCAAATATCAGCTGCTAAACATTAAGCTGGAGCTTCATGGTGATGTGATCACAGAGTGCTGATGACCTCTTACCAGAGTCGCTGCTGCTCTGTTCCTGCTGCAGTGGTCAACCCAGGCCAGCATTACCTCAGGAAAGAGATTTCACTGTGAAAACACCAGCCGTCTCCGCTGGCTGCCTCCAGTACAAACACTCCCAGGGCTCCCAGAGGGAGGTGGGGCGGCTGTGGGAGCACATCGGTCCAGGGAACAACGTGGGGCAGTTGCAGGGGCAGGGGGACAGTTCGGGTGAGGCAGGCTACTTTAGCGAGAATCGCGGTCGGGCGTCACTGTCGAGGGCTGTTTACAGACTGCAAAAGGCTCAGATTACATCAATGTGGTGATGTGCAGCTGCAAGTTCTGCAAGTTTGAAACAGGCTTTTTTCACGGCGCTGGCATCGCCTCGCTGTCTTACATCATTTGATTAACAGAGCTCAGCTGCAGGCACAAACTGGAACAAAAACTGGCGGTCAAATATTAACTAAATCAATATCACTAATGCAGACTGAGTTTGGATACGTTGTCCCTCTGTGTTGCTGTTTGGATGCAAGAAAATCTTTCTATTCTTGTCATTTTATGTTGAATTTAAACAGGAGAAAGTTTCCAGAAGTGACTCATCACAGTTTACAGGTTGTTTTAATTTTCTGCAGCTGTATGTAACTCCTCATTTTCATCTGTGCATTGAATTGTGGAACAGAATTGTCCATCTATAGCACAGAAGAAGAGTCTTTACATTTTTAACTAAAGTAGTTGGAGTAACTATGTACTGTATTAGGGCAGAAGTACAGACGTGGATGTTTATCACATTCTGTTAAATCTTTTCCCCTCTCATTCTTGAACGTTGTGCACATGCCAGGTAAAGTTTTTCACATCAGTGAAAACATGGAAGAGCATTAATCTTAATCTGCTGATAGCTGTTTGTCGTGACCATGACGGAGCTCCCTGGTTTCTCAGCACTGAGGGGAAACACTGTGATTTTTCTCCTCTTGTTTGTCACACATGATGCTTTGTGTGATTTTAAAACTCTTGAGTCATTTCCAGAAACAGAATCTCTATTAAAACCAAATTAAGCTGCATTTCTAACCTTTATCGTCTTTGATGCGACACAAAAATCGAGTTCTCCTCATCTTTATCACACGTTTGTTGCCAGCTTAAACACAACTAAGATTAAATTGGCCCGTTAAGCCGCGGGACAACCATTTGTTTATCTGTTGTCCTTTGAGTTTAGTTACCTGACAAAATATTGTGTAGAAGCAACGACGTTTGTCGGCCAACTTGGAAAACCCGCGTGCTGGAAGTTCCCAACAACACATGAAAACAGCGTATGCAAATGTGAGCCTGGCACCTCGAGTGTACTGAAATAAAAAAAAAACAGGCCATCAGTTAAACATTCCCCTGTGTTGTTTTTTACTCTCCGCAAAATCTGGACCAATCTGGAGACGTCCACACTTCTCCAAACAGTTAATTTATTATCAGAGATGCTTAAAGCCTCCTCTATGAAATCCATCGGCCACAGACGACGAGCGAGCCGAGAGATATCGACTCTCCAATCAGAGCAGAGACAGCCACATGAATTAAGTCTCTAATGAGATATGAGGTAGATAGTCGAAGAAGAGGAGATAAACTTTTTTTTTTTGTCACTTCTCTCATCATTTCTACCACTTCCTGGGGGTGCTGCAGATAACCGGCCCAGATTCTGGTGTTTCTTGCCAGCGATTGGCCACAGAAGGCTTATTTACCTAATAGGCCTTGTCTGATTGGCCCACGGGAGACAATGGCATGTGTAAACAGCCCCGGGGCTCTGGACAGCCGACCGACACAGCAGTCCCTTTGTTAGCGAGGTAGCTACTCTTACCGCTGGCAGTCGACACATGCATGATCACACATGCACTCACTGGTTGGAGTTGGAGTTGGAATTACATAAGGCCCAACTGTGAAACTGGAATTTTTGGGTGAAAGCTGCCAATAACCAGCCCTCCTGTGCCAATATTCCACATCTTTAAAAGGCGAACTGTAACCAGGAGTGTGTTCACTTCTGCACAATAAGAGGAAGTTTCCCATAAAAGTGTGCAGGTGGTGTTCAAACTGACATGAGCACAGCATCGAAAAAAAAACTACAACCGTTAACTGAATCAATGTTTTCACTTCTAAAAGTGCATATGAATCCAGGTGATGCATGTGTAGTTGTGTATGTGTAAACTCTGTGCAGATTTGCATACTCAAAATTTATCTTGGCCACTAAACACTGATCCTATAGACCCTAAGTTTGGGGGTTTTGGTCCTTTTGGGGGCCACCAGGGAGACCTTCATGTGTTGGAATGAAGATGAGAAAAGTAACACATCAAAATTTTACTTTTCATGCTGTTCTTCTAAATTACTCTCCAGTCAAAACAGCTTTCGTCATGTCATGAGCTGTCAATGTTGACCTGTTACAGTCATGCATGTGCCATGAAGCTACTCTGCTCCTGAAGTTTAGCTAGCCAGAAGTCCTGGCAAATGCAGCATGAGGCATGCAGCTTTACTCCTGCATTGTATTTTGCATCTTGCTCAAGTTTTAAGCTAATGATATTTGAGGACCTTGATCATCATTATAGATATTGATCTCCTGCATATGTGTGACAGGCCCTCCAAGCTATCAGAAGTAGCATAGACGGAAACATCTGAGGTGTCCAAGCACTTCTGTTTGGGAGAAACCGGAGAATTGCAGGGATTCTCTGCAAAGCTGAAATCAAAACATGATTACTTAGATCAGTTTTCTGCAGCCTGATGATTAATTTCTAATCCAAACACTGAAGATTCTCCGTCAGTTTCTTAAATGTTGTTTCATGCATCAATCATATTTTATTTTTTTATTTTTTTGAGTGTGTGGTTCCCACTGTTGATGTCTTTATAAACGAACCTTATGAAGCTGCACACAAAACACATGATTCCCTCCAGGAAACTACTGAATCTGCTGCAGATTTTTTGGATCAACTTCACGAGATCTGATGTGCATCGAGATGTGAGACGTGACTCCTCCTGCCAAGAAATTTCTACGTGGCAGATGTTTTCTTTCAGAGCAGAAAACAAACATGTATTTTCATGCATGAAGCTGTAAATAGAAATAAGAAAAACTGCCTCTATAATTAGAATAGATTAACAGTAAACTCATCCTGGAAAAAAAAAAAAGTCTGCAGAGATATAAAGCTGCAACATCTGTCCCGAGACATCAACTTCTTATCCAGTTTATTAAAAGGTGATTAAGGCATGCCTTGGCCCAGATATAAACGGACTGTTACTCAACACACACTCTTCAAACACACCTTTGCAGCCGGTGCCAAGATCATGTCATCAGACAGCTTAGCTAATTCATGTCCCCTGGAACTGCAGCCAAACGAGCAGAACACAAGCACCTGTCTGCTCCACTTTCCCGTGGATTTGCGATGCGGCTGAGAGATGCCAGTCAGCTATCAGTCGCTTTACGCTGCGTGTTTCAGGTGATTTGGCTCAGTGTTTGTGACGTGAAGGCTTCATACGACGCCCCCCCCCACCTCCACCACCCTCCACTGACAGTTTATGGATGCAGGCCCATGCAAATGTGCTGCTTTCACTGAGGTTTTGACAGGTAAGGTTCAGTTTGGCCTCGAGGGGGGGGCGGCTGGGAGAGAAACGTCCGTCCGTTACATGGGGGCCGATCAGGGGACGAGGCTGTGAGGTCCTGAGAGCCTGAAAACACACTGAAACACACTCAGCTGCAGGGCGATCTGAGCGTTGGAGTCATAACTGGGACAAAACACTCACTTTTTTGTATTTATGTCGCTTCATTCCAACGTTTCTGCACAACAAGAAACTTCACTGACTCTCATTCCTTGTTCTGTTTTATAGTTTCTGCAAAGAAAAGACTCTATAATTCAGATTGTGACGTCAGGCAACACCTCATACGTTCATAAATCACCTTGTTTCCTCATGTCTTCCTGTGAAGGAACCGATACAGGATTGTTTTTCTGGTTGTCAAGGAAGGGAAAAGTGTAACTTAAACAGAAAACTTCAACTCCTTCCTGCTTCTCTCGTTACACATTATATCTCCCGTTAGCTTTTAGCTTTTAGCTGCGAGCTAGCTAGCTGTTTCCTCTTGTTTCCAGTCTTTATGTTAAGCTAACAGCCACTGAGCTGTAACTTGATATTTAACATACAGAGATGGGAGTGATAGAGATCTTCTCATCCAACTGTTTGCTTAAATGAGGGAAAATTCTTTTTTGCAGTTCAAGGAAATGAATAAATAATGATGGGAAAACTAAAATAAGCAAACAAAATCATATTTTGACTAAAGCATTGCACCAAATTCTGAAGCGTTTGTAGATTCTCAAGCAGTTTTTCGTTTTTAACCAGAATGATTTTGTTTGCTGTCTATTTTTACTGTTGCAACTTTGCTGACTGAACTGTCTTTGTTATTAATAATGCATGGGACAAAAACACAAAGATAAACTTTTACTATTCAGTATTGTCTTGATTAACCTTAATTTGAATACTTTAAGTTGATTTTAGCATGTGAACTTTAAAAAAACAACAGTTTTAGCATGAATATGGTGGTTCGGTGCTGGTTTCTCACATTTCACAAATGAAACCTTTCATTCTCTCTAAAATATTCTGCTCTCCACCTCTGTTTAACCCAAATCCTTCATGCAGTGTCTCTTCTTTTCCCTGAAAGATGTCACCTCTCGCTCGTCCAGGTCGTCATTCATTCCCTCTGACACTTTCTGTCACAGACGAGGTTTGCACCTCGAAGCTGCTCTCTGAGTGAACCTGTGAACTCTGCACCACCTCCTGTAGTCTAACTCTCCTGCAAATGAACAATTTGTGAACTAAAACAGGTGGAAAGTGGTGTTTTTTACAACCTTGTTGCATAAAATGAGATTAAATCAGTTATTTCAGAGCTTTAAGAGCAGGTTTGGATGCAGTTTGTTCATGTGCAAACAGTCACCTAAACGCTTTGAGCATTTAAACTCATCTATTGACGAATCTCTCATCGCAGCGGCAGCAGGCTCCCGAGCCTGTTGCAAGTCTGTGTGTGTGTGTTTGTGTGTATGTGTGTGTGGGATGAGGGTTTAGGCGCGTTGTCTGCTAGGCCGTCCAAGAAGCCCCAGGGCACCTCAGTAAAAGAGATAATTATCTTTTATCTGCTATGTTGTGACGGGAGATTATGGTTCAAATTTACGATTGTTAAGGAGACAATGCAGCGCGAGGCTGCTCTTTTCAAAGTGGCGAGGGGGTCTCGAACAAGTGAGAGAACTCCCACAATGCAGCAGCGGCTCATCCCTCATGTTTCAGGCTTCAGGTCTTTGGAAACAAAGGAGGAGGATAAGAGCAACAACAGCCATTTACTTTCTAAAAGGACTGAAGTAATCCTATAATAATTTAGCGAAGGATGGTACGTAACAGTAAATTATATCAAATTGATATCAAAACAGAGATTAAAGATACCAAAGACTCCAAAAAGGTCACTTTTAGTTCACTGTTAAATACAAAAATACTCTTAAAATCCCCTTAATTAAAGCCTTAAATTATTAAAAGACCTATATTCTGGTCTCTGAGAGGTTTTTGGTTGTAAAAGAAGGGGAATTTATAGCATTTTAATCACAATTTTACGGTAGTTTGATATTATATCATGTCACAGTAACATTTGTATGATACATTGAAGCTACTGTTGGAAAAATATTTCAAATATCTTCAACATAATGGCAGCGTTTTCGCTCACTGCTAATTGCATGCTTTAGGGGAAAAGTTCAGCAGTTCAGGAAAAAAACAATTTTTCACTTTTTGCCTGAAAGTTGATGAGAAGATTGATATCATGTTCACGTCTGTCTGTTAAATATGAACCTGTTAGCTAGCATGTTAGCTCACCTTAGCTTAGCTTAAAGACAGGAAACAGGGGGAAACAGCTAGCTTTTCTCTGTGCAAAGGAAATAATTCAGTGTATCAACACTTAAAAAACACACTCCGTAACACGGTGAATGTTTTTTTTAACCAGGACAAAGACTAAAGTGTGAAAACAACAAGCTGAAGTTGTCAAAGGGGTTATGAGTCAGTCTGTTTCTGACTGGATGCTCTGCTTTTGGTTTTCGAATGGAGTAAAATAAGAACATAAAACACTTGAGAGGCTGGTTTCTGTTACTAAGGTCATGTTAGGTTGAGGCACAAAAAACACTCTGGAAAAGACTTAACAAACCTGGCTTTGTCGCTAGAAACACAGCTGGAAATTCACATTGTCTCCCTAAAAACACCAGCACAAAACTCCCCAAAAACACCTGGATTTATCACCAGAAACATGGATTTATGGATTAGTAACAATAACATAAACTGTAAACATATTTTATGGCAACTGGGCTGGTGATCTTTTTCCTTCGGACACAGTCATGCTAGCTGTTTCCCCCTAGTGAAAACCTTTTTGCTAAGCTAAGCTAGCTAGCTGCTAGCTCTAGCTTCGTATTCACCTTACATGTGTTGAAGTAGATCAATCTTATCTAACTTGGTGTAAATAAGCAAATAAGTGCTCTTTTCTTAAGAATAAACTTAGTAAAAAAGCAGCATGTGCCCCAAATGACTTTAAAGACGATAAAATCTTCGGTTTATTCTTGAAATTTTCAGCTAGTGTTTGTACAGAGTTTCAGTTCATATTGGACGATGTACTGATGGACTGATGGCGTTTGAGGAGTTAAAAAATTCATTATTTTGTGTTTTTTTTTAAATAATTAACAGGTTCGGGAACGGGAAATGAGTAGAGACCAATAAAACCGCGTCACATGAACACTCGTGAACTTGGGCTTTTGGAAAATTCCCACTTATAAAGTTGTGAATATCACCAATTTATCTATCGGATCGACTTTTTCTCGTGAAGGCGGATTAACACTTTGGCTCAAATCTCACACCGATGCAAACTCAACGATAAAGAAAACTCAATGATAAAGAAATACTGTGCAGTGTGTGATGATGAACGATATATACGTTTTATCGTGTTTTTTTTTATCACTTTTGCAGCTTCTTAATGTGTCTGATATTAACTGAACTGTTTTGAGTTTGTGTGTGGGACAAGAGAGGAGTCATTTACCCACAACACACAGCGAAGCTCCCCCACATGTGACCACAGCACACACACACACACACACACACTGGTCCGTCCTTCAAACCAAAATTACTATTACGAGCTTCTTCACATGTATGAGAAAAGAAACCGTAACACACCCAAAACCAAGAGATGAAAAGTTTGACAGAAACCAATCATGATGGAAAGAGACGTGTTGAAACATCCTGTGCAAACAAGTTTCTGCTTCCTGTGGTGTGATGTTGATTTCTTTCTCTTTTTTTTTTTGGCACCGTGGGGGATTAATCTTAGGGGATTTTTTTGTCTTTTCTCTTTATATACTTTGACAAAATACTGAATTCAAACACAAAGATGCTGTTGTCGCTTCGTGTGCTTGTTCTGATCATAAAACAGGAACTTAAACAGCTTGAAAGACAAGTTTGCATTAAAAAAATTTGGGTTTTTTAGGAGCATTTAAAGTTAGAAAAGTCCTCTGAGATGTTGACCCCAAATCTGACCCTGACCTCTGCCGCCTGGATGAAGATGGACTAGTCCTGAGAGCTGATTACGCCCTCAAATCTGTCATCATCCTCACCTGAAAGACGAGAGGCAGACGCAGGAAGAGAGAGAGACAGACAGGGGAGCAAGACAGACAGAGAGAGAGACAGGAGTGAGTGGTTTGAGAGGATGATGATGACGATGATGATGATGATGATGGAGGGGGAAAAAAAGGGGGGGTTAAAGAGATCACAGAGAGTTCGTCGATCCGCCTTCATCCTCACCTGAGCCAGTCGCTTGCACATCCAGTCACCCTTGGCAGACGTCCACAGCCGAACACCAGAGGGAGAAGAGGTCAGCCAGAGGCCATGGGGTCCCACCACAGGGCGAAGCTCTGCACAATCCCTCTGCACACACACACACACACACACACACACACACGCTATTCCCATTCTCATTCCACATGGCCCCTTGACCTCACTATTAAAACACAGGAGCAAATCTCCCGATTGGTCACAGCGGCTCAGAAACAAATGACGCCAAATACCTGACTCCTGTATGGCCTTTTTCTGCAGGGAGGCATGAGAGGGCTGCAGCCGCCGCCGGATTTGTGCATTCCACTTGTGCAAATATATTCCGATATTGGAAATGTGCTTCCCAACAGTCCACGTGATTTTTTTTCTTCTTCTTTTTCAGGGGTGGAAAGAGATCAGTTTGAGTTTTTTTTTGGAGGGAAGTTTTAAGGCCACAGGTGACGTTTGAACAAACGATGAATGTGGACTGATTCAATGAGACTGATGATGTGCAGAAGTTAGACGAGAATAAAAAAAAGACAGGAAAAGAAATTATATGGCGATATTTTCCTAATGCACCTTGTGATTTACTCCTGCATCCTGCCGGGCAAAGTTTACCAGCAGTTCCATCAGGCTAAAGGGCTAATTGTATTTGTCGAGGTTGCTTGTGGAGATTTTAAAGGTAAAAAAAACTGCTGAAAAGTAAAAATGAGGCCTGTTTCACTGATCACACACTAAAAAATCACTAGTGCTCAATTCTGATCTGTAAATTATTGCAGCAAATGCCAGAAAGTCATGGAAATAAGTTTTTCTCCCTTGTCGTCCTGCAGTTTTATGCATAGCATCTAATTTTGTTTGACATGCATCTTATAGTTTGTTTGAACTTGAGTCATTTTATTCTCTTTTCCTCTTCACGCTCATAATGATTTAAATCCTTATTTTCATCTTTCGTTGTCGTTTTATGTGATTAATATGGCAGATATCATGTTTATACATCAAATAAGATCACTGTAGAGAATAACTTTATCTTTTTTTTGCATATTTTTATGCTGTTGGTGATTAAACCGTTGTTTAATTGTGAATCTTCTCCTGTTTGAAAGGAGCTCCACTGTCACTGTTCGATTAGAAATATTCAAATCTGAAAATAAAACATTGTGCATGTAAATTAATCTGCAACTCCTCTAAGGAAATGAACCAAGTGTCGTCTCTTTCGCACATGAATGTGGCTGTATTCTGCTGCAGTAGCTGATGCAGTGAGACGTTTACATGGGAAACCTCAGAAACCAGATTCACACCAAACTCTGGATGTTTAGAGTTACTTGAACCTACTTTGAGCAGGAGAAGCTGTGTATAGTCTGATGTGATATCGGGCTCAAAATCTAGAAACTGGCTTAGATTTTCATACATTTTCTAGTTTGACACCTGTGGTCACTCATAGCCGGTGTGAACGTTCAAACTGTGTCTTTTTTTTAGCAACAGAAGCGTCTTATCTGTTCAAACAAAAGCTTCCCTCTCATGCGCATCAGATGCAGACTTTGGTTACTTCTGCAATGTGGTTGTTTAATTTTAAAAACCCAGATCTGCTTGAAAACTCTGCTGTGGGAACGCTGAGTCGAGCTGGTATCTTCTTTGTTGCCCTATTGAAGGATTTCAAAGTATTTTCATATAATTCAGCGGTCGAAACCAACACGGTTCCTCTTGTTTTCTCAAATAATCAGTTCTCAGTAGTGAAGAGGGACACACACAGCAGCGTATGTGGACTCACTGTGTAGAAAACTGAAACACAGCTTCTCTGATGATGTTTATCTGAGATATTTTTGCTCATTTTAAAGGTCTAGAATGAACAAATGTGGCCGAAACATCTTTATTTTGCAACATCTTATCAGTTTACTTAAAAAAGTGCGTAAGAAGCTCGACCATCAGTCAGAAGGAAATGCCTGTGATGATGCTGCTTCCTGATGAATCCTTCTCGCTAAATGACTCATAGATTTTTTTAATGTGTGTGTGCAGAGTTGCAGGTCGCTCGGTGTGTATTTATATATCGTGGGGGGGGGGGGTGGCGGGACGAGACAAAAGC
>JAPZDY010000015.1:15959855-15973889 GCA_029783645.1 Ctenochaetus hawaiiensis | reverse complement strand
ACACACAGACTCACACTCACACACACACTCACACACACACACACACACACACACTCACACACACACAGACTCACACACACACACACACACCCCCACCCCCACCCACCCACACACACACACACACACACACACACACACACACACTGAAGAGGAGGACGCACGCGGCAGCTATCTCACTGTAGATCACCTGTGCTGCAACAATCACAACAACACGTCAGAGGGTTTTTGCAGAGACCCCCCCTCCACCACCACCACCACCACTCCTCACCCCCCCTCCCGGCCGGTTGGCCATGACATACAAATATTTATCCACCGATAAGGAACCGCCACGATGGCAGATAACCTCCTATTCCACCGCGTCAGGACTCTTTGTCTGTACAGTCTCAGCAATTACAAAATATTTTTCCTTTTTCTTTCTTTTCCTTTTCCTCTGTTCACTCCCTTTGCTTTTAATTCGTTAAAGCGTTATTAGGAGACTCCCTAAGCCGCTTTAGTCAATGACTGTTTGTGGAGTCTGGAAAAGAAAGAAAGAAAGAAAGAAAGAAGGAAAGAAAGAAAGAAAGAAAGCTGAGGAGGAGAGATGGAGGGGAAACCAGAGTGGGAGGAGGGTTTCCAAAAAAAAAAAAAAAAAAAGAATGAATGAAAGACTGGCTTGATTTTTCCCTCGCAATCCACGGAACAAATAGCTAACATTTAACGTTTACACCCCGCCTGGCGACTCTCTGGCGCTGCGGGGCCGAGCCGAGCCGGGCTAAAGTGTCCCGAAAGCCTTTGGAGGGGTGTAAGTCCCCGGCTATCGGGTTCTCCAGATCCCCTTTAAATGACTGTCAAGAGGCAAATATCGAATTGCATGGGGTCCCGCAACCCCTTCCCCGCCCTTTCTCTCCCGCTCTCTGAACTGCCAGCCTGGCACCATCATGCGTTACTGTAATGTGATTACTTCTCCAAGAGCATGCAAGGATTTCCAGGGAATTCAGTCTTTATTTTTCAATTTGTGAATTTGCAGTTGTTGGTACTGATATTAAATAAAAGCAGACAGCAGCCAAATATTGATCAAGAGATTTATTTAAAAAAAACTGACACATGAGAAGAGTTTGCAACAGAGACATAAATAAAATATTTAAGTATCAGAGTAAAAGCTTTGAGCAGCCTGACCATTTAGTTTAGGATAATACTGATTATTGTTTACACTGGTGTTTCTTTATGCATCACTTGTTACAGTAACCAATGAGTTGATCTTAAAAGAATAAGTGATGCTGTTTTAGGAACTTCAACTCTACAAATCTAAAATCTTTTTGGGTGTTTTAAGTTCTTTTAATTATGGAATAAATGTATTTTTATATTTACATTTTTAATAAAGTAAGGAGGCTTTAAACTGTTATAATAAAAACCGTAAAAAATCAGTAAAGATCTTAAAGCACAACAGTAAATAACAATATAAACTATTAGTAAACAGTTTCCACTGACAGCCTGCAGCAGTGGCAGCCAACCTCTGGATGGAGACCCCTTAATGGGACACATGATGATCTGCAGAGGTCAGACAGAGGAAAAGTTTTCTGCTACAAAAATATATTTTTACGAGTATTTGCACGCAAACTATTGGATTATTATACACATTCTGACCCCTTAAATTATGAAAAGGAAAATTATCTCTGGTTAAACTTGACATGAAGACAAGCAGGCAGAGCTCTTATACTGAGCCTCAAGTCCAAAAGGTTTAGAAGAACCAGCCCACAATATGTCTTCTTAAATGAGCAAAACATTTTTCACTGAGCCAATAATATGTTTAATAAGGTGCTGATATGATTCAACTGAAAGCAGCTCTTGTGCAGATATAAAGGCACCTGCAGCACCAAAACTAAACATGTGGTGCATAAAGACACGTGTTACTCCTTTAGAGACAATTTTAGCACAAAAATGTATCAGTTTTATTTAAAAATAGCATCTTCTCTGTTCCTCAATGGTCCAACAATAGAAATCATCAACAAAATATTAGCCTGTCTTTGGGTTTCTGATTCACACTCATAGACAGAAAATAAACAGGCCTAAATAGCCCAACAGAAATTATGAATGTGTGTTTCAGTTTCACTGTGATCACTCAGATTGATCTCAGTCCACGCAGATTAACACAAAGCCAAGGTTGTAAAATCTCATTTTTAAAAGGGTTTAACTTCAACCACGCGCCCAAGTTCCCCAAATTAGACATGCGGTGGTGTTAAAAAATAACACATCTCTTTAAACAGTGTATAGCCTTATCTACAAAAGGCCTATACGTTGTCATTAATCTTCACCAGGCTAATTAAATTAATCCATCGCCTTTTGGCACCGGAATTTAACGACCACCACTAAATCCGCTGCAGGATAACGGATTTGGTTTTTTTTCTTTTAAACACGAGGAGAGTTTCCTGCTTTAATAGCTTATAAAAAGGCAATAAATAAATAAATAGATAAATAAATAAAAACAGCAGGCATCATCATCATCATCATCATCAGCTGCATTACTTTTATTTTCTGACGATTGATTTCAAAATAAAAACGCACCTTCCGGGTTTGTGTTGGAGAGTTTATTTTATTTTATTTTCATTTTCTTTTTGTATTTTATTTTATTTTATTTTTGAGCGGAAGGAGGTTGGAGAGCCGCGGCTTTGATTGACAGGCCGTCCGCGGGATCATGTTTAATCCCTGCCTCTCTCGCGCCCGTTCAGAACTCATTTCTCCAGCGCGAGATGGGGGACTCAGATGGTTGCCGGGGCAACGGCGATAGTGCTAAGCCATTTCCATTTCCCGCGAATGAGGTGGGGCTGGGGGGGGTTGGAGGGGGGGCATTTGCAACAGAGGTCGTAACAAAGTCATTCACAAGCACAGGAGGGGCTCATTACTCCGAAGGAACCGGATTACTCGTTACTTTACCCAAAAGGAATCAACATTAGTTCATTGAGCTGCTTCTTATGGTTGCAGAGGCCTCACTCTTCACTCTGTGCAGGAAGTACTCTGACTATTTTTAAAGTAAAAGTACCAATGCAACAACAGTCATGCATTTAAAATATTACTTAAAGAGTACAGTTAAAGATGTATAATCTGTATTAAAAGTATCTTACCAAGTACCAGTACTCGCTCAGCAGAAAAAAAAAGTGCCTGATGTGTGTGATGTGTGTGATGTGTGTGATGTGTACCTCCAAAGAGTCACAGGATAAATATGAGATGATCACTGGAGTTTAAAATATGAATAAAAAAAGTTCTGCTGCACAACTTTTTAAAAAAGATATTTTTTATACAAAGTTACTCCTCTAATCTTGCTGCTAAAAACTCTAAAAAGGTCCAATAAGAACACTGAACTTCTGTAAGAAAAAAACTCTTAGTTAAAAATGGCTAATATTTTGTAGCTAGCTTTTGATTTTAGATAAAATTCTAATATGCAAAGTTTAAACTGTGTACGTTTCAAATATACGCAGTGAAGTAACAGCCAGTGAAGTAATCTAGTTCCTTAAATTTATACTTAAAGTACTTCACCTAAATGTTCCTTCATTCATCACTGTGTTAGTTTTCAGTTACATCCTGCTCCAAAAACTGACTGTTAACTGGTTTAATCTCACTTTGAAAGTGCTCAGCTTCCAAGTGACAGCTGAGAAAGTTACTCTGAGTGAAACTGATTACTTTTTATTCATAAAATAATCCAGTGTATTTATTAATTACTCACCAGAAGCAGAATGCCTCCAAAAACTCTGTTGGACTGGAAACAAAACAATGAAACACTACTGATTTCATCCTGTTGGTGGCAAAGTCACATGATCAAACAAAAATATAAAAACACTGATTTTTGTGTTTGTTTTGACCTTTAAAAAGCTCCGGAGCAAACAGTGTAAAGTGTAATCAGACTTCCAAACTCGCATTAAAAGATTAAAAGCGTTAGATGAACAAATTTAAGTTCCATAATTAGAGCAAACTAACTTTTCTTATAGGGTTTAATATTGAATCAGCAAGTCAGTAGATGAGTGAGTACAAACTCATGTTGCGCAGCCAAATATCATTTAATCCAAAATATTTTAATTCAAAATTTTAGAGGAGATGCCAAAGTTCCCAAAGTTACCAAATGTTTGAGGTTGAACATTAAAGAAATGTGTTTAAAAATGAAGCACAAATCATCAAAACAATGTGAGAGATGGAGTCTTTAAATACCCGACCGTGTGTGAACGTGACGTGGAAAAGGTGACGCACTAAAAACATGTGAAGCTATCAGAGAGGAAACAATGAAAAGCTGGATGAAACATGATAAAAAAAAAAAAAAAACCTTACAAACCTTCGCTTACCAATTACATTTTTCCTTCCACCTTATTTCCGTCTCTTCAGAGGAGCCGGTGCACGGCGTCACAAGCATCCGGTGACGAGGTCCATGAGAAGGTGAAGATGAACCGGCCTTTCTGATCAAAGCAGCCGTCTATAAAGCTCAAGGCTGGCCTTCCTTGGCGGGTATGTTGCCTTTATTCTGAAGGCACACACACACACCTTCCTTCTTCACCCTCTAACAGTGAGAAATGCCTTCGCTTTCAATCAGGATGCACCGACCTGCCATCTTTCCCTTTTTTTTTTGGCATTTTAAATCAACCGTCTGCTTCACCTGCACATGCGTCTCCCCGGGGTGCTGCTTATATATATAACCAGGTTGACGATGTCAGCATGCCGGCGGGGGTGTTAATGCACTGCTTGTTAGTTTTAATTAAGTAGCCTATAGCCGAGTGATCAGTGAGATCAAGGGCAGTAATTTAAATAAGAAGCACACACACACACACACACACACACACACACACACATACAGGGGTCTCTGGTAAACTGCAGGCGAGAGTCTTGGCTCCAGCTCCGTCACCTGGCCTCATTAATTCAAAAAAACATCTCTGCCTTTCGGTTGACATCGCAGCACACCTGTCAGACACACAGCCCACCCCTCAGTCAGTCCTGGCATCGGTGGTCTCATAATTTTATTGTCACAACCGACCAACTTTGTGTCTCAGCGGAGAGCCGCGGGCGTCTGCAGAGTTTGTTTGGTCTGTGTCTACACGATAAAGAGGAAAGTTAGGTGAAGGACAACAATCTGGTGGAGGGGACTGATCAGGAGGAATAATGATAATAAGGCTAATAAGGTATCTCTCTCCAGCACATTGTTGAGGAGTTTGCATGTCGCCTATGAGGCTGCTTAAATTAAGCCACATCCAGCAGGTTTTTCCATATTGAATATGCAAACATATTTGACGAGGAATAGTGTAATTGCAGATGATGCTGTAGGCCTGTCTTTAAAGGAAAAGCTTTCCCGAATATTCAAACTGCCCTCCTTTCACGTCGCACACACCCCGAACAGCCTGTGAAAAGCTGATGTTTAAAAAAGGATTGATAAAGGAGAGAGCAGATCCACAGGCGGAGGAGATAGAAGAGATGCTCTCAGGCCAAACGGAGTCTGACGCAGTCGACACATCTGATGAAAGGTCGGGATATTGTTTCAGGAGGAAGCGGAATAAAACCATAAGCTACAGATTGTTTAAGGAAGAAAATGGGTTGATGATGCAGTTTGAACTTTTTGAAGTGCAGTCGTTACTTTCATGAAAGAAAGCAGCCGCTTATCAGATGCATGCACAGAACTCCCTCCCAAAAACAATGAATTTAAGCTATTTTTGCTGCCTATTTTAATTATTTTATGCATAAGATTGGTCTAGAAGATTCATTTAAATACTGAAATTTGTCCTTGTGGTAACCAACATATTAAGAGGGGGTAAACACATTATGCAGGTTGAACAGGTGCATCAGGGGCTAAAAAGTGAAGCTGCTTGTATCTTTGGATTTTTCTGAACAACGGTGAAACACAACTGCTGGTCGACTGCTCACACACCCCCAGCAGTGAAGTCAGTGCAGGTGTTTACAATCAGCTGCTTTTTTATGTCGGGACAAAGCCGTGATTACAGTCTGGTAAGATTTGGGCACAAAAAGCACATGTTTTGGCTTCAGATATCCGGTTTTGTTACCAGGAACATTGTCTCTGATGCGGTGCAGGGTCACAAAAGTGGCTGTGAGTCAGGCGGTGATGGTGATCAAGTAATGTAACTTGGCATAAATACTCATGAAAGTTATTGCTTGCACCTGCTTCATGCACTCTGCAACACTCCATTCACAGGCTACAAGATCAGACTCTGAACTTTTTGAAAATCCTAGTGCAAATTCAATGCATCCATTATTTGCAGAAATGTCCAATGCTAACTTTTCATTCTGGTTACTTTTATCTTACACTGTTACAATTTAGACTTCCTCATCTACAAATTATGACTTTTAAAGCAGAAATGTTGAATATTTTCCCCTCTTTCTTTCTTTCTTGTGTCCAGTTTTGTCCTGCAAAGCACTCAGAAGATTATTCATGATCACAAAGATGCTGGCTAAACAGAAAGCCTAACAGAAAGCCTTCGTGAAGCCAACTGAAACACATTAAGACATTATACATGGCGGGCAGGAGCCGCTGTGATTACAGATAACCTGATAAATAATTCCAAAAGCCCTCATTAAAATGCCAGTTCCAATTCTCAAACGTTTCCCTCCAAACTGTGTGACTCAGCTCGAACACAAAGCGGGTCGAGACAGACAGACTGCTGCTCGTTAGACACTATAATCTCATCTGTTTCTCTTCCCTCGACAACATATCGATGGCAAACTGTTATCCATGAAAACACAAAGTGTTATTGTAAGATCCCCTCGACCTCCGAGTATTTCTTCCTACCAAAACAACAGGTGTAGGATGAAAAGTGTGAGGTTTGACGACAGAGAGAGTCGTGTTGTTTTTGTGACTCGAGTGTACGATGAGGACCTGATTGAAGTGTTACCTTTTGACCTCATCAGCGAGACGCTGCGTCGTTCACCGGGGTCGAGTCTTCCTCTGGACGGCAAAGTGCTTCCTGATTTTAACCTGCACGTCTTTTTTAAAAAAGAGAAGCATGAATCAAAGTTTTCTCCCACCTAAAGTGAAGTGTAAACTGTTCGTGAACTGTCGTTGTAGCTGTATCAAACATATTCATCAGCACTCAAATGTACATTCTTAACAGATTTGGCCGGCGAACTCGCAATAACATCAACTTTTAACGTTTAAGATGAGAGGAAAATACGCATGTGGAAAACATTCCTTATCAATTTTCAAACATGCAGCGCCAAACTGCTACCGTCTGTCCGCTCAAGCCAGTGTCTTTTTATTCTGTTTTTTTTTTTTAGGAGGGAAAAGATCCCAAAAATAAAAGAGACCAATTTTCCTGTGATTGGTCTTATCATGAAGCAGAAATCTCAGCCTGTTCCTGCCCGTCATTAAGTCCGATCAGAGTTCAGGGACACTGCGGCCAAAAGTATGAAAAGGTTATGAGAGCTATCAGGAGAACGGTGACATCATTAGCATGTTTGTGAAAGATCCGGCTATTTAGATTTATCTAGTAACTAAGTACATTTACTCAAGTGATTAAACACAAATTTGAGGTACTTTTGCTGTACTCCAGCTTTTAGTTCTCATGCAACTTTCTACCCCAACTTTATTTATTTGGTAGATCATTTTACTTTACAAATTAATATTTTTACACACAGGTTTTTATAAAATTTAATGTTTTGTTATCAATTATTTTTTAAATTGCTTAAGTTTGATGCAAAAATGCAAAAATATTAGTGGTTTCAGCTTTTAAAATATGTGGATTTGCTGCAATACCTTTAATATTATAGACATATTTTAAAAGTTAGCTTCAGGAAACATTTTTAAGTACTCACACATCTACTCTTTCTCCATCACTGAGATATTCCGGTCTGTGAATCACAGGCCTTTGGCTCCGCCCACCTTTGCTGTTTGTGCAGGATAACGTGTTAAAGAAGTGAGCATCAAGGTTGCTAATGTTAGCATAGAGGAAACATCAGACAGATTCAGCCTCTTTTGAGCCTCAGATTCAGCTGAAAAGTCTGTTGTTTTACCAAAATCTGCAACTAGCAGACGTCTAAGACCTGTTTGTGTACTTAGCATCTTCTATTTGTTGTTTGTTAGCATGCTAGCTTGGAACTAGGAGTAGCTGATGCAGTGTTAGCTGTTGTGCTAATGCAAACGCTCACTCTATGCTGACATATCGGCTCTTTGCTGGACGTTTCAGTTTTCTTTGCCTTTGATTGGCTTTAAAATTTCTGATGCACCAAATCGAATCCGGTTTGAGTCTCAGATTTAAGGGAGGGGCACAGACAGCACCCCCTGCAGGAGAAACATGTTCAAACACTTCTGTCATGACAACGTTTGCACAGATGCAGGTTAGTTCAGTCAAGATCTGTGATTTTAGGGGAAACGAACATAAGAAAAACTCATTTTTGAGTAGCTGGGATCTCGAATAATTTTGAATTTTAGATTTGTATTTGGACAAAACAAATATTCAGAAAATTTATGAAGTTTTAAGTAGAAAAATCGTGCTTTTAAATTAATGCATGATAATCTTTTAATCTTTTAATCTCATTAGAAATTTTCTCCATTGATCACTTTCATTACTTGAAATACGCCACCTGATTAAACTTAAACACCTTTTACTGGTAACAAAGTATTTTTACTCTTTGGTGTTGGCACTCTCACTTATGTAAAGGATTTGAATGGTTCCTTCAGCACTGGATGTCTCCACATAGCCCCAGAAAAAAATAAGGCAACAACCTCTGGTGAGGAAACTGCAACAAAAGCAGACTCCTTTTTTGTATTCAGGGATGTCAACCTATCTGCTGTAGAAGTAGAGGGGAGACGGATGAAAAAGGAGGAAGAGGCTGAATAACTAGAAGCCCCACAGGCATCTGCCACTCATCCGCCACTCAGCCGATGCAGATCCAGTTTGATTTTTAACTCCTTAATACTTGATTGTATTATCTGGGACGTGATAAAAATAAGTCACTGTTTCAGCCCGAGAGCAACAAAGTGTCAGTCAGAAGCCGCGGAGAAGATACGCTAAAAGGCTTTCTGTGCTTCGGGCGCAGACGAGCAGATACAGTGCAGATTATGCTTTATTAGCTGTTCATGGAGACTTAATTGTGAGATCAAAGTTAACAGTGTTTCATCGGTGCGAGGCAGAGCAGATTTCATTAGGCTGAGAAATATCAGTGCAATAATAGTGTCATCTGCAAGAACTCAGGGAAGTCTTAATAATATTTTTGGAGGAATTGGAACAGGAAATTCAACCACATGCAGCAATTCGGATGGTAAAATGTATTAATAATGTGTAGAAATCAATCAGAAGAAGTTCTCAATATAGGAAATATTACTATATGACAAATATAACTGTATTTGGCTGCAAGTTCGGTTAGAAATCCATCCTGAAACCTTCTGTGAGTAAAGCCAAATTATAACTTTGTCACTGTAAAGTTTGTTTACAGTCTGTCTGATAATCTAACAAGTTTTCAGAAGTTTTCTGGTTCTTTACTTAAAGCAAAACCATGTAAAATCTGCAGAAAGATGACTGTGTAGGTTGTCAAATAACAATGCTTTGGTTTGGTGGCTCAGTTTTACAATCCTAAATTGCAATAAACCAGATTAATTTTGTAAATCACTTTAAATCTACATCACTGTAATTTGAGTATAAAACCGAAAAAAGCAGCATCATGTTCATCCTCTCCTTCGTTTGAACAGCCTCACCTGAGACCAGCATGCCCTTTTCCTCGCCTCTCTGCAGAAACCGAGCTCTTGAATTACACATAGGATTGGATTTCTCCTGGAAGAGAACTGACTTTCTTCAACTCAATTCAGCTCACAACGCACAAAAATAACCTCAGCTTGAGGTTGCGAGGCGTCATGAGGTTACAGCGTCAGTGTCTCTGAATCTATTGAAGTCAAATAAGACCCTAATTACTAAAACAAATGATAAAAACTAGAGAATATCAACCAAAAAAAGATGAAGAACCAGGACAGATTAAGACCACAGCAGTCAGATCAGTGGTCTGACTGCACACTGAGTGTCTGTGGCTGTCAGGTAGATTGACAGGCCACATACCAACATGAGACCCTCACAGGAGGCGTCGCAGACCGCCACTGTTGCTGCTGCACCGACCCCATGTGACCTCTGCTGTAACCGGCCGATCTCACATGTCCGACTCGTTTTTTTATGTTGAATCTGAGTGAGGCGTCTTGCACACATTCATATCAGTTACAGTCTGCAGTTCCTCAAACGTCCACTTGAAGCTTGTTCCAAAAGCGACAGCCTGGTACAAACACAGTTTTGGGCTTTATGGCGGATTCACTTGTTCGTGGTTCTATACAGGACTGCATTTTTACACAACACAGTCATTTAAAGTTTCAAAAAATTTAGCTCGAGTTAGAAAAAATGTATGTTTTGACTTAATATACCTAGAAACACTGTTGAAAAGTTTCACATTGTGTCTTTAAAAATGCCAGGCTGTTGTCATTAGAAATACAGATGTAAATTCTCCAATCATCTCCTTGAAAATACCTCGTTTGGTCAGTAAAAATATAATTATAAACTCTGATGTCAACTGTTTAGAAACATCTAGTTTGGTTCAAAGTAAAAGTAACTGAAAAATCTCCCAACACTCAGTTTGATCACCAGAAACACTGTTGGAAGTTCTCCCGTGGCCTCACTTAAAAGACACTGTTTTAACAGCCTATCAAAACTGTCCTTCAAGCTGCTAAAGTTACGCGTTTAAAATTGATCTCCAACACTGGTCTCCCATTTGGCCGCCATTTTGCTGAGGTGTTGTCTCACCACCATCCCCTCCACCTTCTTGGTAGGAAAATTCAGCTCATACAGGGTTATTAAAAGTGCCTTCACACCTGTCTTGTTTGATCCGGACTTTGTGACTTTTCAGTTTGATCCGAACCAAAATAGCAAGTGTGAAATCTCCCCCAGTCCAAACAGCCAAACTTTGGTCAGACCAAAAGAGGTGGTCTGGGTTTGGATCAAACTGAACCATGGTTCGGTTCATATCTAGTGTGAAAGCAAAGGTTCGGACCTTTGGACCTTCGTACGAATGACAGGAAGTTGTGGCAGGGTACACGGAAAACGGAAAAACAAGTAACTGTTACCAGAACAAAAAATGAGCCAAGGAATTACCTGAGGTGAAGAGGAGACCAAATGTCTCATTAGCATTTTGTCCAAAACTTTAGGGGCCAACTAGAAAAAACTGATAAAGCTACAATCAAACTACAAAACAAGGCATTTTCATCATGCTGACATCAGATGCCAACAAACAAATTGAAGTATAGAGACATACAACCATCATACTTGAGTCTGTTAGTGTTTGTATACAATTTAAAAAAACACGAACTTTAGTTCAGACCTTCGTACGAACTTTCAGGCGTAAAAGTGCCTTAAATCAGAACAATCCTACAGTTATGTACCAGTATAATGCTGATGTATTACAAGAGAATTGGTTAATTATAAATATCAGTGGTTTGCAAACATTAACTATAAAAATCTTTTTGTGCCGATCCGGCTGGAAATTCTTTAATTAAACTGTTGTGAGGTGATGAAACGAGGAACAATGATGATAAAAAGGTCAATGTCAGCTTCCTCTGTCAACCTTCCGTTCAGTCTACACCTGCGTAACCCTCAGCGAACACGCTAACATCTTTCAACACGTCGGGCGCCGCGGCAGGTGATCCCGTTGTATACGTGCAACAAGTGTGTGACAATGAAGCTGGATGAAACGGCTGCATGGCGAATCAAAGAGCATGGGAACAAGACGGAATAATGGCGTTGTGTGTGTCACTCTGCGGTTTTTTTGGTGAAGAAAAAAGAAAAAAAAAAAGATGAAATAGGCTTTTAGCTGTCGAGGAAACTGAGGGAATCAAACACTTCCTGGCTTTAAAGTGGAAACAGCGGAGACTTCCTCCCTCATATGCAGGTAGAGGAGGCTCCATCAGGGAGGAACAAAGGCGTGGAGTCTAAACACGAAGCCCTGCGCCGTCACCATCAACGTCTACGAGCACACACACGCACACAGCCTGTGTGTGTGTATGAGCGTCTACATGTGTGTGTGTGTGTGCTTGTCGGCCTCTCTTGGGGTGGTAACACACACCACAACGGTGTGGGGGGGGCTAAAGGGGGGGGAGGCTAAGCGGCGATTTCTGTGGAGCTCATTCCACAACCGGTCAAAGGGTTAAGTGCCGCAGTCATACACACACATGCACACACACACACATATGAACACTGGAGCCATTGAGTCGAATGTGCAGAGGAGACGCCACCGGAGAGGGGTTCCTCACACACACACACACACACACACACATAGCCAGAGTGTGTGACCACACAGACTGCAGCAGCTTCATGACCAACATCCTTTAAGTTTGGATGTAACTCTGCAAACACTGAACGGACAACAGCAAGAAACAGCAGTTAAAGGGACATTTCACACAAATAACACACACATAAACACACACACACACACACACATATGTTCTTACCTAAACTGAGTGTTGTGCAGCCATTTAAAAACTCATATATGCTATAATTTAGCAAATAAAACCAACACAATGGCTGAAGTTTACAGTACTGGAATGTAACTAATTACATTTACTCAAGTATTAATTCAGGATGCAGGTTCTTTATTGAAGTGTTTGTCTTTTATGCAACCTTATACTTATATTGAACCTCTTTCTCCACTACATTTGTCTGACAGCTTAAGTTACTAGTTACTTATCAGATTATAATTTCCACACCCTCCCTATCCAGTGAAAACCACATTTTTCCGGATACATTGATGTCAAATACTTATGATACACCGAAGGAAGCTTATGTGTTGATAAATTCTCCTCCTTTTTCAGATAAATAAAAATTGTAAAAAGCCTCTTGGATGAGCTCGAAAATGTCTCAGCTGAAAACAGGCTGTTTTTTCTGAACTCATGAAACTTTTTAAAGATACTTGGATCTCACAAGACAAACATTGATGATCTTATAGAATATGATGCATTTCTGTAGGTTAAACTCGCCAACAGGAAGTAAAGGAGTCTAAATGAGCTTCAACATCTACATTGATGCAGCAGAAACATTTTACTGCAACATGAGATCTTTAATACTTGTATACTTCTACTTAAGTAATGTTTTAGATGCAGGGCTTTTGCTTATAGTCCAGTATTTCCACGGTGTGGAGCTCATGTCCTAATTTAAAATTAATGTAATCTATTATTTTTTTTATCAGGGAGCCTTTTTTTATCAACTCCTTTGTTTATAATTGAGACACAAGACATTTCCTGAATGATGACAACTTTATTTCAAAGAGAAAAAAAATAGAAAACTTTAGATTTAACAAGTAATATCAACACTTTTCTCTTTGATTTAATATTTTTCTTGACACTCCATGCTGGTTTTATATGCAGAAACCCTGATAGCTAGCCTGCTGCATGTCCTCCTTTCTCTTTCCATACTACAGCAAAAATAACAAAATACAGTATTATTAAGAAACACTGATAACAGCAAAGCAAAATTTGAAATAAATGTGTGTGAGTGTGAGCACGTCTGCTGCCTTTAAAGACGATCTGTCAGTCAATCAGCTGATTAGTTTAAAAGGTTAAAGGTTAACGGTAACAGTATTATTTGTACACAGACATTTATTGATAACAGAACAAACAAACTGTTATTGTTTAACTTTTCAGATCAGATCCTGCAGACAGATGTGTAGTGGTGACGTATGGATGCTATATGATCACAGCCCTCCATGCATTGTGTATGGAGCTGGTGGAAGCTGGTGTGGTACTGTAGCTTGGCTGGGCTGCAGAGCATCTGTCTTTGTGTCTTTGTGTCTGGGGTAAACCCCTGCTGCTGCCGGGCTTTTGTCTCCTCCTGATCGGCTCTAATGCTGCAGCACTAATTGTTTAACACAGAAACACGTCTTTTCTCCCTTTAATGTTTTTGTTTTTATTGTCGTCGATGCATTTATTACAAAACCTTTGTGGATTTTGAACACACGCCTCCCTCCCTCCCTCCTCCCCTCTTCTTCATCATCATCCTCCCTTTGCTCTCTCACTCTCTCTCTCTAAAATGCCCGCCCTGAGAAAAAGAGGGG
>JAPZDY010000015.1:15903982-15917962 GCA_029783645.1 Ctenochaetus hawaiiensis | reverse complement strand
CATTTAGTCTTTTCTTGTCAGTCAGTCAGGTGCAGATGTTTGAGCTTTTTTCTGTTAAAATCCCCCTCATGTCACACAGTCACACACACTGTTACACACACTTTTACACACTGTTACACACTGTGAACGAATCAGTGTTTTCTGTCTGCTTTGTTAGGTTTTTCTTACTGTTAGCTGGTTTAAATCTTCATACTTAAGGTGTAAAATATCAGAGTTTAAGGGAAAAAGTGATAAAAGAGATTTTTAAATTCCTTTTAAAGTTAAAGAGCTGAAAATATTCCACTACAAGTTAAAGTCCTGCATTAAAAACTCACTTTAAAGGTGTCTTTTTAGAGTTTTGTAGCCATTGCCAGTTCTTTAATATGACTTAAAGGAGAAAGTGGGCAAAGGTTTATATTTAGATTTTAGCAAACTGCAAACTCACCACTAGATGGCACTAAATCCTGCATACTGGACCTTGAATTACAAGCATGCATCATAAAAAAGGATAAAAAGTAAAAGTAGTGTGCAGTAAATTGTTCCATCACTGTTTTTCTATCATATCTGATGTTTCTGGGTTCATATTCCTGCTGCATTTATGTGTTTGTTGTATTTTCCTGCTGAAAAACAGCCTGCTTTCAGCTCTGTGATGATGCTTTTCCTGCTCATTTAATGTGTTTATTTAGAAGAAAAATCAGATGATTTATCCAGCATTAATCTTTGTAATCTTTGAGCCAAAATGTTTGTGTTCATTGGCATTTTAATGTCGGCATTCAGAGCAGAAAGTTGCATCCTGACTTGAATTTGCCTCCTAAGATTTAAAAACAGCTCAAGAAAACATTTAACTGACTGTTCGCCTTGTAAGCATCCAGACAGAAGAAAACTGATGCTCCTGAGACCTTTTCAGACTTCATGCTGTCCTGCCACAAAGGAGAATAAACCACCGAGCTCCGTCTCTGTGTCCGATAAGCCTTTTAACTGGACTTCCTGCTTCCTATTTGTTTTTTCCACAAGATAAACAGAGAAAAAAACAGACTATCCGCTCTCAATTTTCACAATCTATCCATCATCTGAAGCTTCTGAATCCAAGAAAATTACTCATTTGTGACCTAAATTCTGCAAAAATTCCCAAACTGAAAAAGCCCACCTCTTCTCATCCCCCTCCTCCCCCTTCCTCACCCACATGCATGTGATGTTGACTTTCGGGGCCTCGCCGGCGAAGGCAGATGAGAAGGCTGCTGCGTTTATCAGAGTCTGGCATCGCTGTAATTTCAGTGTTCAGATGCAATCGCTCCCCACTCCCCTCAGGAGTAAACAATAACAAGCACAAATACAATAGACAAACAAGGCCTGCAGGACATGTATGCACACACACACGCTTACACACATCTGTATGCACACACAGATGCAGGTACGCACAAAAGCATTTTGACGCACAAGCATTAATAAATGCAAACTGACGGCACCTTTTGCGATGTTTTCTGTCTTTGTGTTGCAGCAGCTGATACCAGGAAACTTTGCATACATTTTCTGACCGCATGAAGCAGAAAAACCACAAGATCCGTCCAAAAAAATCTGAACTCAGATCAGATATTTAATCCGAACAAAGAGGCTCGATTAAACAGATTTAAACTCTTTGTCAGACAGAAACCAAACGTGCTGTTTTGCTGTTAAATGCTGCTGAACCCTGTTTGAGTTTCACTTTCATGCAGGTCGGTGCTGAAGACTGAAAACCCTCATATTTGTTATCAGACAGCGCAGCCTGGTGGACATAAAAGTAACTGCAAACTACCATCTTCAGCTGAGAAGTAAGTGCAGCTTCTATTAGATAGGTTGTTTATTTTTTTTATTCTGGACATTATGTGTGTTTCCGTTAACATCAGAGGGTCAGATGTTGCCTCACACACGGATGCTGATGATGGAAGTTTTGTTTTTAGGATCCTGATTCAAAAAGGTTCGACTGAACCTTTGGCCATGTAAAAGAAACAGAAAAAGTCACTGATATTAAACATAAGTTGAATATAATTAAATTTAATCCAGAATTTTAATATTTCATATCTGAAGTCTACTTGAGGATTTTTTAAAAGTCATATATGGATAAAATAAATGACTGCAGTTTTGAAGGAGCTTTTTACACCTCATCTCAGATGCACATCAACCAAAAACATTATTTTTCTCCTTTTTAGAGGCTTTTTAAGCAGCTTCAGTGGCAGAAACTTTCATTTAGGAGAGAATCCATAAGAGTTGAACATCAGTATCAACCCATAGAGCTTTTATATGTCAGGATTCTCTCTAGGAATTTGTTGACTATCATTATTTAGCCTGAATGTGTTTCAAGAAAACATAAAAATGTAATAAGACAAGAAATTGATATTAAGTAAACATTAACCTGGTTTATTAATACTCATAAAGAACTCTTCAGCCACTTTTAAAGGCCTTTTTCTTAAATTTTCTTAAGCTTTTTTTAATACTCTGAACCAAAAATCACCACTTCAGTAGCACTTCACATCAATGCATTTGAGTTATATTCCACCAGGTTTAACAGCATATTGTTCTTGTATCAGAGCCTAATTTATTAAACAGTTTGTTGCTAGATTAAACATATACAAATAGATTTTTAAAATTTTTTATGACTTTTAAAAATTGTATATTTATTTAATGTTCAGATTTCTGTTCTGAAAATTAGTACAAATTAGCGCATATTCACTTACATAACTCCTAAAAAAGTCTTGATTTAAAAAAAATCTGTTCAGAAACACTTTAAAACATTACTGGCTAACAAATTCAGTATTTATTGAAGGAATTACTGTGATGGTTTGTTATGATTTTTTTTATGACTGAACATGAGACACTTCATCTTTAGCTTGTAAGAGGTTTTATGGAAACATTTCTATCTTAAAAAACCTTGAGTCTGAAAAAGAACAATTAAAACTAAATGAGTGAAGCATTCAAGTTTGAGAGTGAAGCATCAACATTCATCTTTCTCAGTCATCAGTATTTATTGTGAGGAAGAACAGATACAGGGTCTGATGAAAGGATGAGGAGTCAGTAAGGTTTATTTTCTCGATATATTTTACAAATAGAAGCACAATAGAAGCACATTTCCTTAGACAACAAACTTCTGAAGTACTTTGAAGAGCTCTCGGTGAAGGGAACGACAGTCTCACCCGTTTATCTGCAAGGAAAAGAAAAACAGAAAGTTAAAAACACTGAATTCAAACTGTTTTCTTTTTGTTTGGAGACTGTTTAACACTCTAAAGAAACTAAAGGGCATCTAGACTGTTTGAAGAATAAAATGGAACGAAAGTCTACGAGATGCTCCCTAAACTCGCCCATTACAGACTAACTCTACATCGTTACCTCCTCAGTTTAAACAAGCCTCAGTTCCTGAGTTCAGCAGAAGGAGACGAGGAGCAGACGAGGTCAGAGAGAAGAATTAGACACAAAAGAATGTGACGGCTTTTGGAAAATTTAAAAAGACATGCATGATTGAGAGGGAAATCTTTGGCAGATGAGAAATAATAAGAGGTCGCTAAGGTGAGGAAAGTTAGCGGAGTGATGGAGGAAAACAATGGAGGGGCGAGTCACCGCAGAAAACCTGCAAATGACGAAGGATGATGAAGAGGTGGTGGAATAAAAGGAGTTAGAGGAGAGAGAGAAAGAGGGAAAAAGAAGGTGACAGTGAAAAGACTTACAGAGCAGCAGCTCCAGAAATGATCTCAATGAGCTCCTTGGTGATGACGGCCTGTCTGGTGCGGTTGAAGGTGAGGGTCAGCTTGTCAATCATCTCAGCTGGAGGAGGGGGAGAGAAACCCGTCAGTCAACATCAGTCAGTGTAAAACTTTATTATGGAAGAGAAAAAACTGTAAAAGCAAGGCTCAAACTTAATCATGAGATGCTAAAATGTGATTAAAGCAGGAGATTAAATTCATGAAAGTAAGAAAAAAAAGTGAATTTAGGACCAAAACCATTGTTTTTTTTAACAGTCTGACATGATGCAGCTTGTTTTAGAGTTATTACATAACTGATCAATGTTACATCAAATGATTCATTAGTCCAGATATTAAATCAACAGAAAATTAACAATTAAGATCAAATGTTGGATTCAACTGCTAAATGTTCACTGATGCTGTTTTTCTCTGATTTATATAAACTACAAATTAAAAGTTTTTTAGGTTTGGGGAGTTTTGTTTCAACAAATCAAGCAAATACTGCAGGTGTGGACATAACGAAGGACCCTGAGTCACCTGTGCTAGTCTGAATCAGGTTTAGACAACTATTTCCTGTCAATAAACTTTTTTCACCTTATTAAAAATCTAAATAATGTTACAAAAAGAAATCAACTCAGCAGATAAATGAGTTGTAGGATGTGACAGCACAGAAACCATCAAATATGAAGAGGTGCGACATATCAGAACTGTGTTAGCCAGGAAGTCCAGAGTCTTACAAGCATTCTTGCTGGCGCTGTCCATAGCAGTCATCCTGGCACTCTGCTCACTGGTGGAGGATTCTCTCAGGGCCAGATAGATGATGTTGACCAGAGCAAACTCCTGGTAGTTCCTCAGCACGTCAGCATCGATGTCATCATAGATGCCCATGCTCTCTGCAGACAGAATACAGATGCTCAGTTTATTTCTGGTTGAATCAATATGCAAAAATCTGAACAAAACTTAAAAGAAAACAACATTACCTGCGTTAGCAACTGTGTCTGTGGAAAACAGAGGCTTCTGGTCCGTCTTGTAGGAGATAACAGACCTGCAGCAGAGAGAGGGATTTATTTTTGTAAATCAACACTAGTTAATATCTGGGCTTCAACTGTAAGTGTTTCCACACAAATCTTATTAAATAAAAGAGTCACAACTTAAAGAATCGTACCTGAATCTGTTGAAGATGACAGATCCCTGGTCAAACTCATATCCAGAGTTAAGAAGCTCGGTGGCAACAATGGAAGCATCACCGAAGCTTGGAGGCTTGCGGCCGACTTCCTTACAGTTCATTATGATGTGCTTTCCATGAGTTCTGATGGGGAAAAGAGGGTGTTATTGGCTTTGTGAAAGAGTCATCAGCCGCAAACCAAAAACCTTAAATTATGTTCAGATTTTTGCTAAATATGTATAATAATTTATAGTTTAGTCCCATGTTAGTCTGAAGAAGATTCTCTGTAAATAACTCAATTTTAAATTGAACAATCATAAGAAAGATGTAATAAAATTCTGCTAATATTTATTTCACCTTGCAAAGGAAACAGCTATACAAATGACAGCGAAAATGTGCCATGAAAAAAAGATTAATTTCACCTGCCTCTTTTGTCCAAAACACTGTATCAAAAACTTTTCATAAAACCATCACAGTTTGATTGACTGAAACAAGCCGAGCTTCATCTGTCAGCTTTACTGTTGCCACAGCCAACAAAATAATTAAAATGATCAAATATACTGCAAAATAAACAGCAACACTTGGAAAAAGAAAATTAAAATGATTTAATTAGCAGTCACTTAACCTGAACCCCGGACAACTAAACACAGACTCCAGCTAAATGTCATCACATTCCTGCAGCTAAAAAACACAGAAAAAACTAAACAGCTGTTCAGTAAAGACTGAACCTAACTCATGTCTTCCATCGCTGTCATTAAAATGAACTTTAAAGGCTCCTCTCATTCTCACCTGTGCAGCAGACCTCTCAGCTTGTCTCCCACATTGATCACCATGACCTCCTTGCCAGCGCCGGTCAGGTTGGCGATCTCGCTCTTAATGGTCTTGGCCACACCAGAGTGGATGGCACCACAGAGGCCACGGTCGGAGGTCACACCAATGATCAGATGCTTGCCGGCTTTGTCCTCGGGTGCTTTGATCTCGGCCTTCTCGTACAGGGCTGGAGAGCAGACAGGAAGCAGTGAAATATTAGTCTTTTACATACAAACAATATGAAGAGTTAAATCGCATTAACACCAAGTCACATGGAGGCACATACCCAGAGCACCATTGCCGTACACTCTGGCTGGCTTCAGCTGCCTCTCAGCACGAGCATACTTTGCAGCAGCCACCATTTTCATGGATTTGGTAATTTTCTGGATGTTTTTGATGGACTTCAACCGAATGGTGACTAGAAAGAAAAGATGATATCAGTTATTCTTCCAAAAGTATGAATTAAGCAATCAACTGTGATGATGTACAGGACATGTGCAATAAGCTATATACTGTACACACAAACAATAAACATTCCCATATCTGGCAACTTAATAATCCTTTATTTACTTGCAAACAGGCACAGTCCAAACATTAACTATTTTGGGCATTACTTATTTTATTTCCTGCCTAAAGTAATAGGTTTTCGAGTCACCTGCATGATCAGTTTCTGCCAACATAGACTAGTCAGTTTTATCGAATAAGGATCTTTAAACAAACTGGTAGGAGGTAGCTTAGATGTATATCTTTGCAGTGATTATATAAAGATTTGTAAACCATGTTTTGTTGCTTATATCTGACTGCAAACAAGTGAATGCTTGTATAGATTTGTTAGGTTGCACAGTTCAGTCTAACTTGTCCCTCAGGATGTACCAGATTTTGCCAGAAACTATTCAAATTTGCATCTGGATGTAATTACTATAAGATTAATGCCTGTGTTATGCTGTTGAGCTGTTATCTTCTCATATTTAAAGGGTAGTATGCAAAAGTACTTACTGTCCTTCAAGGTAGCCATGTTCCTGACCTGCCCACTGTGTACAGAAATAACGCATGTTAGCTTTAGCTGCAAGCATTACCAACGTATTATAACATTACTTTTACAGTCTTACAACAGCAGTATTAGTTAGCAGCAGTTAACGTCACGTTAGCACAAACTAATCTGAATTACACATAAAAAAAACTTTATTTCGCTTGCTAGCTCTGCAACCGCGCTAGCATAAGTTAGCTTAGTGGTATTACTCGCTGCACAGTAAAAACTCTGACAGTTAATGCTTGCTAACAATGTTGCTGTCACGGATAGAAAACTTAGTCATAAAACAAGTTCAGAAAATTATTAGTGGCATATTTACTCTCCTCGCTAGCTTCTAGTACAATGACAGATCGTTTAGCAAGTAAATGTCAGTTTAGCTAGCATTAGCTTCGAGCCGGCTGAACCGCTGTCATTCATTAGCCGCGGCCTCCACGTTAGCATGTCCTTGCATTAAATACACCCATGCAGTACCGACTAGAAGCTACAAACATATTCTAATCTCATATGTACAAGAAGTACACACAAAGAGGATAAAATAAAGGAATACTGTTAAAGTATTTAGGTGTTTTTGACTTTACCATTGTGGGGAGAACACCAACGCGCTGGTCCTGGCGAACATGGTTACTCCAATGAAGGTCAGACACGCAGGACTGCGCAGGCGCAAGTTTAGGGCAAAATGGACGAATGCTGCCTTCCTGGACTGCCAGAAATATCGTAAATATGCCTTTCACAAACATGACCCAACTCTCCGTGTCGTAAATGATATTGTGATTTTTTTCGGTAGTTCTTGTGTTCTCTTGCAAAAAAATGATGAATATGTTCATCAAAACAAACTTTAGAGAACATTTAATTGCTGGATTAAATTCTTGAGATTTTTTTTCGATTCTGGGCCACATTTTTTTTTGCTTATGCTAAATTAATGGACTAATTACCCATTTATCCTCTAAACTTTGTGTAAATGTGTAACGCAAGTTTTCATTATTCTTTATTCGTTTTGTTAACCTAAATAATTTATTACATTTCGTTTTTACATTTTACAACTACTGGTTTAAGTTTAGCCTAAGTTCCTTCATAATATCAAAGTTAGGCTAATAATCGTTTGACAGTTGGGACTTTTTTGCAGTGATGTTCACAAACAGATACATACCTCTCCTCCTACCTCCTACTTAAAAACAACTCCAAACTCTTGGTTTCTAAAATCGTACTGTAATCCTGCAGGTGCATCCAGAATCCTCGATTAGTCCCTTGTTCGTCTGTATCAGAGTCTTACAGTGAAGTTTTTTTTTTACCTATTTGAAAATTTGCATCTTTTCTGATGCAAATAAAAAAAAAATGCCAGACGTCTTGTCCATGTTCGACACTTGACGTTTTTAAGCAGATTTAAATATTTTTAAAAAGTTTAAAAGTTACTTACCTACATCATTCTATACAAAAAATATGTTTTACATTAGGCGAAAATAAATAACTGCTTTTCATTATCGTCGAA
This sequence comes from Ctenochaetus hawaiiensis, assembly GCA_029783645.1. Classification (NCBI taxonomy): domain Eukaryota; kingdom Metazoa; phylum Chordata; class Actinopteri; order Acanthuriformes; family Acanthuridae; genus Ctenochaetus; species Ctenochaetus hawaiiensis. Next base: position 15,909,782 of record JAPZDY010000015.1, on the reverse strand, counting down.
GTTAAGCTGATCTCTGCGACATGAATGCATAAATCAATACAACATTATTTATCTGCAGTCACATGGGAGACAAAAAACCCGGAGCAATATAACGTTTGTCCAATAAATAGCATTTTAATTAACTAAATTGACACGTGGTAATTTACGCAGTAAACTATGAGACATTGAACGCAGCTCAAGTTATCGCGTGATTTAGTTTTTCGCGCGAGGTTATGACGCTAAACACGCGGAAGCTGTTTACGGTAGTGGATGTAGATGGCGAATGTCGTTCTTTTAACCGCGATTCGTGGATTCGAGGCGACTTTGTCCTCAGTTTAGGTGTTACTTATAGTTAAATATCATTTTTTATGTTTATCGTAGCTGGTCAGGATGGGAAAAGCAGACTTTCTCTCCCCAAAAGCCATAGCCAACCGGATAAAATCCAAAGGGCTCCAGAAGTTGAGATGGTATTGTCAGATGTGTCAAAAACAATGCAGAGATGAGGTGAGACGTCCATTGAATCGGGCGTTTTTAGTTTATTTGTTGTTGATAATAATGCTTCTAACCTTATTTGTCTTGTTTAATTGTTGGCAGAACGGTTTCAAATGTCACTGCATGTCAGAGTCCCATCAGAGGCAGCTGCTGCTCGCTTCAGAAAACCCAAACAAGTTCATGGACTATTTCTCTGAGTAAGTTCATTAATGTGTAGCTGATGAGAATAACATGCTGGTTTGCCTCTGATAGCTCATTCATGTTTCCTTTCTCTCAGTGAATTCAAAAGCGACTTCCTGGAGCTGCTCAGGAGACGTTTCGGTGAGTCCTGATTCCCCACATGTTACCCAGATGTTTGCACAACAGCAGCTGTTTGCTGTCAGCACTGAAAACTGTATCACCTTGTTGTGTTTTTATTTGCAGGGACCAAACGAGTGCACAACAACATTGTCTACAATGAATACATCAGCGACAGAGAGCATGTCCACATGAACTCCACACAGTGGGAGACTCTCACCGACTTCACCAAGTGGCTGGGCAGAGAAGGTCAGCTGAGCTTTTTTTTCTCCATGAAATTCACCTACACACCTTTTTCCTACCATTTACTATATATATATATATATATGAAAGATTTGTCAGTAGCGGTATTGCAGTGTTAATCAAATACTTAAAGCACAAAACTTATCTTACTGCTGTAAGTAAATATGTGCTGTGCAACTTTAAAGAGTTTATGGCAAAGGCAGATGAGTATCTTGAAATATTTGTGTCACATCCTTTGAAAAGCAGCTGTGAACTAAGTCATCATGAAGTGTTTAAATCACCAACAGCTCAAAAATCAAAGTTAATATAAATGAACCCTGTAAACAAGCTTTAAAGATGTGTTGGTTTGGTATTTTTTGGCACCAAATACAACTGAGTTGGTACTAATAGAACTGTCAGCCAATTTATTAGTAAATGTACAATTTTTAGAGATCAAACTGAGTGCAGGAGGGATTATTTCAGTGTGTTATAGCTTATTGAACATTTCTGCCAGGGTTTTGTAAGGTTGATGAGACCCCTAAAGGCTGGTACATCCAGTACATCGACCGCGATCCGGAGACGATCCGCCGGCAGGAGGAGCAGGCAAGGAAGAAAAAGCAGGAGCTGGACGACGAGGAGAGGAGCGCCAGGTTCATCGAGGAGCAGGTCCGCAGAGGCCGCGACGGCAAGGAGGAAGAGGTGAGTACCAACTGGACGGACTTCAGCTTTTCACAATTTCAATTTATTTAAATGAGGAATAAATTATAAAAAATGTCATTTTCTTTTCTGCATTTTATTTTGTAGGAAACTCCAGTTTACACGGAGCTGAAACGAGAGAGTGAAGAAGAAAAAAGTAAGAACAAACAACAGTTTAATTTCACACAAATGCTGAAATTTTAAGGTTAAAAAGCTGCAATTTTCTTCCCAGTTGTTCAGTTTTTTGGACGTTATTATGATTTGAGGTTTTTTGTGATTCAGATCAAAACTTCAGAGCAGATTTAACATGTTTGTATGAATTTCTTTTCTGCAGTTGCTTTCAACCTGGGTGCCTCTTCATGCATAGCCGGTCCTTCCAAATCCAGGTACAGAAGTTTTCATGCAGGTTGTTTAAAGTTCTGCAGGTTGAATAAAATAATTTGGTCTGATGTTGTTTGTGTTTCTCATCAGTTCGTCTCTGGGTGCCAGCGCTCTTAAAGCAGCATCGTCAACCAAGAGGAAAGACACGTCTTCAAGTTTAGACTCCAGGGCGGAGAAGAAGAAGAAATCTGCCCTGGAGGAGATCATGGAGGTAAAAAGGATTTTATCATCTTCTTTATTTGTTTCATTTGTTTCAGCTGAGTTTTCTTAAAGGAGCTATGATGCTTTTTGTTCAGATGGAGGAGAAGAAGAAGAAGAAGCAGCAGTCGGTGAGAACAGATTACTGGCTGCAGCCGAACATCGTGGTCAAAGTCGTCACCAAGCGACTGGGAGAGAAGTACCACAAGAAGAAGGCTGTCGTCACGGTAACAATGCATCACTTTTATTGAATGAACTGACACCAACTCATTTTTATCTCATAAAGAAAACACAAAGGCTCATTTCGCGATTTATCTCAAGATGGAGAGAAGAAAGAAAACATTCAGCCAACAGTCGTGGATGTTTTTGTTGCAGGAGGTTCGAGACAAATATGCAGCCGTGGTGAAGATGATCGACTCTGGAGACAAACTGAAACTGGACCAGAACCACGTAGAGACGGTCATACCTGCACCAGGTAAACCACCGAAACCCTTTAACCACCACAGCCTGTGAATGAACTGATCATCAGCCTGAGGTGGACACACAGAGTATCTGTCTGTTTGTCTGTTGTTTTTTTATCCTCTTCAGCATCTTGTTGTTGTCAAACTTCCTGCAGGTAAACGGGTTCTGATCCTGAATGGTCCGTACAGAGACACCGAGGCTCTGCTGGAGGGAATAGACGAAAAGAACTTCAGCGGCACACTGACGCTCGACTCTGTGAGTATTTCTAGGAAACTCTGTCACATATTGGTCACTGACAGTCGGCTATTTAAAACTAAACCTCTATTAGCATTTTAGGTTTCAGTTCACTCAGTTAAAAAAGCATATTTTCTTGCCATGTTGACAGTTTTGGTTTCATTGTATTTTAATTTTAATTTTTGGGTCTTGTAGCAAAATTCCATTTCAAAGATTCCTACATTTTGTTCCAGTTTGATTTAAAAAAAAACAAAACAAAACATTTTGTCTTGAAATTTTTTTTTCTGTGCACTAAATTATCCCTAAAAACAAGAAAAACTAAAATGTGCACAATTCTCACTCAGGTCTGTTTTTTATCAGGGGAAACCTTACTGAAGAGAAAGTGGTTTGTGTATTTTTTTTAACGTAAAATCATCAATGATGTCAGTTTGATAATCAAAACCACAGCAGATAAAAACCAAAACTGTTTGCACGCCTTGATGTTATCCACGATTTTACATCATCTGAGTGAATCAACTCTTTGATCTCTGATTTAAATCAGTGGTTTTTGAACTAAATGTTCTGCACACAGAAAATCAAATCTCCCTTTTATGAAATAACAGAATCTCATTGCAAAATCTGAGCTCATTGTTAAACTTGAAAAATCTCTAAAATGTGCAACTTTAAAGGTTGTTGTAAAAACTTGTAGCTGCATTCAGTTTAATGATGCATGTTTTACTTAGTTTTACTTTGCTTTTGCAGTCGTTTTTAAATCTTTATCATCTCTTATCTTCAGGGTCAACAGAAGGGGAGGAGAGTGGACGTCCCCTATGAAGACTTTTCTAAATTGGCCTGAACCAGCAGCTTTTCTGTTTTAACTTCTGAGGGACTCTACTGTGTCAGAGTCTCTTTCCCATGATCCACCTGTACATAAACACCCATCTTACAATGCACCACAGAGAAACTCAGAGCCATGTGTTCAATTTCTTTTTAATTTTGTATTGAAGTTCATGTTGATCTCAACATTTCAGATGTACATTTTCTCCAAATAAACTCAATAAAAACGACTTCTGGCGGTTTTTGGAGGATAATCAGGAAAGAAACATTTATAATTCTAAAAGCAAAATACAGTTACTCGTCTTCACGTCTTCCCTTCTTTCCTCCTGAGCTGGTATAATTTTCTGTTCGACCTCACTGTCCCAGGGTTTGAATAGCAGCACAGGGTCCTTGAACGCATCTCCGGCTGCTCAGAGCGTCTGCAGGAAGCTGTTCAGCTCTGGGACGATGTAGTCGGTGTAGTGGCCGTCGATGAAGCCCTTCCCGCTGTTGTGAATGAACCAGCAGTAGACGCTGGAGCCACGTCTCCTGTCACGTCTGTAGTCCTTCTGCCAGCCCCTAAAACACAAACACACACACACACAAGTTTAAACATGAAATCTGTCAGTTTCGAAACTCTTTCATATGAGATGTGTCATAAAAACGCACCTGGTGACCTGCAGCTTGTTGCCCTTCACCTCCATGGTGGCCTCCTTCTTCAGAGGGTCGACTCCTTGGTGGACGTCATACACACTCACCTCAGGCTCTCTAGAAAACTGCCCTGAGGGATCACACACACACACACACACATTCAGCTTCAAATCTAACAGGTTGAAAAAATGAGCTGTGCTGGAAGAGGCTGCAGTTCAGTTAGTAAATGATTTGTCTCATCCCTGTCACAAGAGGTTTTAAACCCACTTAAAAAAAGTGATATCTTTCTGACGGGAAACCTGAAGGAAATCTTCTGTCAGCCATGTTTTTTCAGTCTTAATTTACCCAGAATTAAATCTGAAGTCTGACTATTACTATAGTTATATCTAAGCTATTGGGATATAAATAACAAAGCCCCAAAATTCATAAAATCAGATGTATTTTTGCAGAAAAACATAAAAAAAATGTAACCTTTTTCTATGATTGGGATGAAATCCTGGTGTCTGATTGGCTGTTGACACGTGTTCATGCTTTAAACAACTGCTATTACTGGCTACTTTTAAGATTTGATGTGACTTGGATGATGAATTTGTTTTATTCTCCATTTCTAGAAAAAGCCTTTTGCATTTTCACTCTAACACCTGATTTAGTCTGAATGAGGCCTTACTGAATTGAGATGCATTACCATTAGTGACCACTAGGGGTTCTCTCCTTAACTCTTAACCAAAATCCTGAAGCTGCTGAGTATTTCACGCCACAGAGACTCACCTATGAGTCCGTGGACCAGAGGGGAGTACTGGTTGTCATTGGAAACGTAGAATCCCAGGAAGTCAACGCTGATTGGATGTTTCTTCCACACGCGGTGAAGAAGCACCATCACCTGGATGTTATTGTTTATGACGATGGTCACGTGAGAGTTCTTCACGATGGAGATCGTCACTCTGAAACACAGACACGTGACACATGACAGCATGAGACAAAACCGATGTCGTCACAGAGAGGCAGACGCTGTGATTGGCTGTCTGATTGGTTACCCATCCTGTGCGATGTCAGCCGTGGCCCCCCAGGTGAAGGTGTGGTTGTTCCTGTCGTCGGCCACGGTGATGCTGTCGGTGCTGACGGTCACACTGACTCCATCCGGCTGGTAGTAAACCGAGATGGTGCCGAAGTAGGTGTTCAGTTTGTTTTTGAGCATCTGCTTGGCGCCGATCAGCTGACCGTTCACCACCACACCTTAAACACAGGTGAGGAGGCTCGACCAATCAAATTCAAGGTTTATTCAGACAGTCTAAGTCAGAAATGTGTCACATGAATTTCAGAATATCAAAAGTAGTCTATAGATGTTCATTTGTCTTTGTTAGCAAACAGAAAAGTGACACATTATTGAGCATCT
>JAPZDY010000015.1:15846075-15891468 GCA_029783645.1 Ctenochaetus hawaiiensis | reverse complement strand
TAACTTAAAAAAACATAAGGAAACCTGAAGTTTTTTTGAAGATCATCTCGTCTGTCGAGGCTCCAGTTTGTCTTCAGAAACTGATCAATTGAAACTGAATTAGAAGGTGATTTATGGAAGAAACTGGATTTAGAGGCTTAAAGGATTTATGATGTTTTTTTCTTTCTATGGAGACGTTAGAAAAGGAGCAAAGCAAGGGTGAGACTTTTATACTGCAGTTAAAACTCACACACACACACACACACACACAGAGTGACCAGAGTTCATTCATGTGCAGGACTGCTCCCCATAAACAGGTAACGACAGGATTTTGTTCTCGAGTTCTGCCCTTTTGTCTGAGAAAACACCAGTCGAAATGTGACAATAGGTGGTCCTGAATATGAGAACAGCTCTAATCCTCGACCTTTGACCCCTGTGAACCAGGATCGTTGGAGGGCGCGTCTACCAGAGCGAGGTCAGGCCGAAGGAGAAGAGGGTCAGACAGGAGAACGGCAAACCCAGGAACAAAGCGTCAGGTGATGCAAGGTAAGAGTGTGAGTGTGTGTGTGTGAGCAGACTTGAGCCAGCCTAAAGTAAGATCATGGCTCCACAGACGAGGACTGTGGTAGAAATCTGCGACACATGAGGTGACAGAGTGAAGAAGTGACTTCATGGGAAAAAGTGACATTTAATTAAATGTGATCTGGTGATTGAATGAGTCCGTTGTGAAGGACGGAGTCGAGGGAGGAGAAGAGCAAAGTGGAAGATGTGAGATGAGGCAGAACTTCCACACTCATGATATCATCACTGAGACCTTTCAGCTGACGGCTCCACCTCCTCTTTACTCCTCCTCCTTCCACATTTCTCCGATGTTTGAGCTCTTTTCTCATCTGGATTTTATGAAATTCTGTTTAGCTGCTGCTCCTTTTTTGATTTCAGTTTTATACACACAGAACATATACATGAATCAATAACGTCAAAATACAAAACTTTATTAAACAAATAAAGACAGACAGTGTTGGATAAAAGCAATCAATTGAGAAAATAGGATTAAACCTGTCAAGCCATCTGATTAAACAAAGCAAATCCTCATAGCTTTAAGTTCAAATTTCTAATATTAAAGCAGCTCTAAATAACTTTTTTTGTGTTGTTTCTGGCGCCCCCTGTGGACAAAAGCCATATGATCATCACTGCCTCGCGTAAGCATCTCAATTCTGTTAGCATTTGTTTAAGAAGTGATGAAAAGAAAGTTGCAATGTTTTTTTAATATTAAAAAGTTTCATTATAGCCTAAATATTTTCTCCCTGCAGACAGCAAATAATCCCACATTTTAATAAAAACACAAGTCACACAAAACTAAATTTTACAAACTTTTACCCGATAAATCCTCAATTTTTCATACAAAATTGACCTTTTCTCTGACACTGCCTCCACCTTGATCCTCTCCAGCAGCCCGGAGCCGGAGGTGGAGATGTTCAGGATGGCGACCACCATCCCGGGCAGGAACCGGGCCGTCTTCCTGCTGACCTATGAGGAGCTCCTGCAGCGGCGGCTTGGACGCTACGAACACGTGACCAGCCTGCGGCCGCTGCAGCTGGTCAGCCGCCTCAGCCTGGACGTCACCATCGTCGACCACGCGTCCATCACGGACCTCCAGGTGCTGCCGCTCCGTAACGGCAGGAGCAGCTCCGCCTCCAACGGTGCAGCTGAGCCTAATGCAGCGCGAACACCAGGTTTACAGACACATCCTATTAGCTTATTAGTTTATTAATTTATTACATTTGCTATTTCGTTTTTCACTCTTATTTTGCTTTGATATTTTTCTCAACTGCAGTTGTTTTGTATCATGCTGCACAAACAATATCTTGTTTAGTTTAGTTTGTATATTTCTTATAAATCTGTATTTGTATTGCTATTATTTAAATATGTTCAATATTTACATGCATATTAAAATTTTACTCTTTCCTTTATGCAAGCAGTTATTGTGATGGTTAAAAGAGACTTAATTTTCTCTTATACTATCTAAAAAAATATGCATAAGCAAAAATATTTTTCCAAATGGGATAAATTAGAGTGCAACTCTCATAAAATCTCATAATCATTAATTTCACTTTATAATTAGAGATTTTCTATAATTTGATCCATTTTTAAACTCATATTTGTTGTAGCCAAGAACAAACAATGTGCACAGAGGTCAGTTTGATCGGTTCAAGTAAGTGCACTTATTGCAGGGTTTTTGTTTTTGAACCAGTTCAAATCACAAACACACTTCCTGTCTTTATGCATCAGCCAAGCCTGAGCCTCCCGTTACCACGGTGATCAAACAGGAAGAGAACGTCTGCAGGATCACCTTCAGCCCGAACATCGTCCAGCAGGCCAAGATCACCACCAGCGGCCTCCTGGGAGACTTTGTGATCCGCTACGACGTGCAGAGAGACATGGGGATCGGAGACATCCAGGTGAGAGTGTGTGCGATGTCATCGATGACACACCTAAAAGCAAAACATGTCACAGAAACACAGATGTGCAAAGGTTTGGATGAAAATTACGGAAAAAATGATTGTAAAAGGACATAAAAATAGTATTCATATTTTGCATGCATGCACACGGATTTCCCATCTTAATAACACACACACACACACACACTCATCCACCCACCTGCTAGTGATTGATTTCTCTGGTTTCCTCCCACCAGTCGCTCTGCTGCCAAACTCTTCTGTCTTTCTTCTGAACCAAACTGTTTATACAGCCACTTACTGCCTGTTGCACATCTGTAAATTTCTGTCTTTCCAGGTTTTAAACGGCCATTTTGTCCACTACTTTGCCCCCAAAGACCTGCCTGTTGTGCCCAAGAACGTGGTGTTTGTGATCGACACCAGCGCCTCCATGGTGGGGACGAAGATCAGACAGGTAAAACAGCACAACCAGTGGAAATGTAGGAAACTGCAGAGACTTTAAAAACTGCTGGAACAACTTAACAAGAGTCTATTTACCTAAATATCCTGTGAGGTGACAGTCAGTATCTGTGAGCAAACCTTTTGTTTTGGATTTTGGAGTTTTGGATTTTACTAAAAATCCTGTTTACATGATGTACCAAAGCACCAAACCATATTATGGGTTGAGGTTCAGGTTTTTGGGAAAGACATTTTCTTTGAAGCAGAGGTTGGTTTCTGATCATATTAATGTTGTTTTTAATCAGATTTTCAGAGACAAGAAACTTATTTAATCCCATTTGCTGTAATATTTGTATGTTTGCTGAATTACAGGAGAGCTGCAAATGTAGACATTTTAAATTCTTTTCATTTGGAAACTTTATCTTATATTAAGAAAATAAATCAATGATATGCTTTCTGATCATTTAAGACAAGAAATGAGCCTTGCAATCGCTAAATGTCTTCATTTTGGACCAAAATGGTGAGTTTTTAAAGTTTTTCTGGAGTTTCCAGAGGCAGTAACTCATGATTTGTATAAAGTAGCTTTAAACTGAACTTAATGCAAACAAAGAGCTGCCAATGTGACACCTTGTACCTTGAAAAGAAAGGCACCAGAATGCAATGCACCAGCATAGATAGTGACCAGGAGGCACTGAAATTACAGATCCTGTAGAAACATACCTTCAGAGCTGATGCTCAGAGTGGATTGAACTACACTAAAACCAACCAGGAAAAGTGGAAAAACACCTTCAAAATATACAGCACAACTTGCATGATGTAGATCAGTGGTAGTTACAAAGCTGAGCATGAAAAACTTCAGGTGTTGATCAGTCACTTCTTGTTGACAAGGTTTCTGCTGATGCTCAAACTGCAGCTAAAGCAGCTGGTCTACTGTAAAAACAGTCTTGGATTTTGGCTGATAAGTTCGGTGTATTTTCACATTTTCACATTAATAAAAGTTCCAGATGGACCAGAAGAACCAGATATGAACTGAGTCTAACTTTTCCTGAGTGTGTCAAAGGAAATCTGATGATCTGCTTCCCATGCAAAGTAATTTAGCTTCTATTCTGGATCAGAAAACCGACACCACACCTCTTCACTCCCACACTGGAATATCAATATCAGACCTTTTCCTGCATCTGTAAGAGCACGATAATCCCCTCAGCCTGATCAGGGCCGATTTCTGCAGCTGCTGAAACTGGAAAACAGATTTTCAGAGAGAAAGCAAAGTGGAAACACGCAGCACAAGGCCGTGCTGTGAGGGAGGAAGGTCATTGTCTATGGGGTAATGGAACTTCGGAGACAACAGGACCCTCGACCCCTTGATCCGTCCCCCCACCCATCGACAGCCCCCAGCAGGCTGCACGAACAGAACAACAAGTGTGTTTTGATGCGACTCCACAATGGAGGGTTTCAGCTCAGGTCAGTCTGTGGCTCTGACCTCTGCTGTATGCGGCCCATATAGACGTCCATAAACTCCTCAGCAGCAGATTATAAACCACAATCAGCGTCACAGCTCAGTTAGTGGATTTAATCTACAGCTCGACTTCCAGATGGAAAATTTTAGTCTTTTTACATGAAACGTATATATTAGATTTCATAACGGTTTCACAAACGGATTTTTGTTAAGCTGTTTAACTGAAGTCATAATCTTTTTCCAAAACTTTTACTGATGTAAGTTCTAAAATTTTAATGTTGTGACATTTTAAGTACCAGAAAACATGTTTTTCTAACTTTATCAGTGCTTTTATTGCCACCAAATCACTTATATTAAATTTTGTGACTATTTCACAAAATGTTGTGATGTTTTTTGGATAAACAAAGCTGCTCAGGGCTGCAGAGATGCAAACATTTTTTTGAGCCAGAACCGAAAAGAAGGAGCCTACGTGCTTTTGTTTGTCTGAGTAATTATCCAGCTTTCATTGATTTCTTATTCTTTACGCCTTAAGAATCTGGGGTCAAGTTTCATGGCAAAAACAAACACAGATTTAACACATTTACCAAACAAATTTAATGAAAATCTGTCAGGTTTTTAATTTGACAGAAATAAAATCAAACTAATGCAGGTAAAACATATTTTACTGAGGAAATGGTTTTATTTTTTCACCCAAAAATGATAGACTTTGAGTTGGATGTTGAAAACTTAATACAATAGTAAGGGGTTGAGGGTCCTGTAGTCTCCAAAGTTCCATTGGAGCCCAATCAGACCCCAGTGGACACACTGTAAGAAATGTGACCAAAGTCAAACTATTAAAAAAGTCATATATAGTTTTCAAAGTTTTGGAAGCTGATGGAAAGTCAAGCTTTTAACATGATAAAATGTAAACTAAAGGTCCGTTTCTTATATTTGTCTGCTGTAAAAATAATCTTTTCTCCTTCACACACTCTGTCTCTCTCAGACTAAAGATGCTCTGTTCACCATCCTGAGGGATCTGCGACCAGGCGATCGCTTTAACTTCGTCAGCTTCTCCAATAAGATCAAAGTCTGGCAGCCAAATGGTCTCGTGCCGGTGACGCCACTGAACATCAGAGACGCCAAGAAGTTTATTTTCATGTTGGCACCAACTGGAGGTAAGGATGTTATCCTGTATTCTGATAGATAAATATGATGTTGACATGTTTTATTGAGAAGTAAGTGTTTTATTTATGGTTGATTGTGCATTAAAGTGCACCATGAGGGACTATGACTATTATTTTTTTTGGTGGCTAAGTTCAAAGATGTTGTAAAATAAGATTGAATTTTCTGGCCTCATGGGAATAAAAAGTCCATAAAATTTGACTTTTTAAATGTGTTTCCATATTTCACTGTCATTTTCCTGAAAATACCCTCATGACGTCTCTTCATTGCAGGTACAAATATCGATGGTGCCATCCAGACGGGTTCCTCCCTACTTCGGAATTACCTCTCAGGCCCTGACGCCAGCCCGAACAGCGTCTCCCTCATCATTTTCCTGACAGATGGTCGACCCACGGTCGGGGAGAAGCAGTCCACCACGATCCTGGGAAACACTCGCTCAGCTGTGCAGGAGAAGTTCTGCATCTTCACCATCGGGATTGGGAATGACGTGGATTACCGTCTGCTGGAGCGAATGTCCCTGGAAAACTGTGGGATGATGAGACGCATCCACGAGGAGGCCGACGCCAGCGCCATGCTCAAAGGGTGAGAGTCCGTCTATATTCCATGGAATAATTCCTCTATCAAAAATCATCTTATCCTTCAAAATTTTTGTCGGAATGTCGATATTTAGAGCTTATGTTGCAATTTTGTGGGTTTTCCAACACTTAACACTTTCTTAAAATAAGCTCATTTGCCAGGTGCCAACATGGCAGCCATCTTGGATTTGTAATAATTGAAACCAAATTTGGATTTGCTCTTAATCTCAGCTTCTAGATGAACTGCACTCAAGATTCTGGTGACTATTCTATTTTAAAAGGACAATGAATCCCATGGCACCAAAGAGAAGGCTTTTATTTCAATCTAAATAAGTATAAATGGTCTGAAACTGGTCCTAAATCTTAATCAGACATGAAACTTTCTTAAAAATAAGTACATTTTTAAACAGGTCTAGTTTAGTCCATGAAAATTGGTGCATTTTCAGCCTTTGTACAATCTGATGTAGATAGACTATGATGGATTCAAAATTGTTAAAAGGGGAAAAAAAATCATACACTTGCCTTGAGCCTGTTTTCAGAGGGAGTCTTTGCTTTTTAAATAGAAAAAGCCATGTTAAACAAAATATTAATTATATATACTTTAAAATGTGTCTAGAGAGACTTTGAGTTTGTGCACTGCACTTTCCAGAAATTGCTCATTAATCCAGCATGATTTGATATTTGATGTTTAACACATTAAATAAACTGACAAAAAACTCCTTATTTAAACCATTGATTATTACTTCAAACGAGTAATTATATTCAAATTCCCCTCTTATGTGTTTATAAGCCCCCTTTTATTAAGCAATTAGCCCTCCTTAATCCCTCCCTTCTCCTCCTCTGACACGTCGCTCCATCTCTCATCGAGCTTTAAGGGAACCGAGTCCACAAATGTGACGGTGCTGACAAAAGACGTCTTTAATCAACTCCAGCATGTGACAGCCGAACACTCCAACATTCACCCTCTTTTTTTCTTTTCCTTAACACACCAGCCTCTCCTCTCTCTCTCTCTTCCGCAAACGGACACACGAGGTGTTTGTTCAGTCGAGCAGGAATGTGTGTGTGTTGTGAAACCTACGTACGAGTACGAACGTGGGGTTAACAGATAGACTCTGCAGATAATAGCCTTCGTCCTGCTTGAACAAACACGCTGGTTAAGAGGTGAGGGGGTTTACTGCGGCGTGACAACAAGGACATGACAGAAGACTCTCACACACACACATTTTCACAGTCTTTGCCTTATACACACTCTTTCATGAATGTGTGCACAAACTCCGGAGTAGGGTGGCAGTAGCTTTAAAGGTTAGACAAGCAGGTTTATGGCCGGAAGGTGGCTTGTTTGAACAAACCAGACATTTGATGAAATCTGTATTGACATCCTTCTTTTTCTGCTTTGAAAATGCACCACTGATGTCAAGCAAGGACACTGAACATGTGACCGCTCAGTGATCAAAAGTAAACAGACATTAAGAAACAAAGCTAACAATGTTCTTGATACTCCAAAGGTTTGAGACATCTTTCGGAGTGACATTAGCATCAAAATTGAGCAAAATAAACCATAAATCTGTGTTGGTGTTGCCTTAGGATACCTGTAAGAATAAAAAAACATAATCCAGAAAGTTAATTTTTATGACCACTGGTGGTCCAGTCTCATGAGGAATTGCAAATTCAATTGCAAAAAGGAACTGCAAATTGCAGGATTTGCAACCACTAAGAGTTATTATGATAGCATTAATCTGCTCTGACAACTTGATGCTAAACAGTAAAATTTAGCACTAAAGCTACAAGCAGACACCATCCTTGACAGAAAAACAACACCATTGGTAACCCAGTCTAACATTTACAGCAACCTAAATGTAAGTTTTCCTGACAAGCTTCCACTTGTTCATGCGGATAGTAAATGTCCTTTCTCGGAGGAAGGGGTGTTAGTGGCTCGAACATGTTGTTGCACTGCAAAACCTCAAAAGCATCAGACTCCAATCTAAGACAGTGATATGGATTGATTACTTTTCTTTAAGACATGACCTCAACCTTTATTTAACTTTAACCAAGAAGTTTTAAGCTGCCTTGCTTGGGCCATTTCACTGTAACTTGTAATTTAGCGAGCGTTCATGAGCAGTCCTTAAAGACCTTAATGTCTCCTCGTTCCTCTACAGGTTCTATGATGAGATAGGAACTCCTCTTCTGTCGGACATAAGGATCAATTACACTGAGGACTCCGTCAAGTACGTCACTCAGCATCTGTTCACCAACTACTTCAACGGCTCTGAGATTGTCATCGCCGGCAAACTGACCAACCAAAGTGCAGAATCGCTCCACGTTCAGGTTACAGCCAGCAACAACGACAAGAGCATCGTCCTGGAGACGGACGTTCCTCTGCGACAGCGACAGATGGAGACTGAGAAACACGTGAAAGCAGCTACAGCGGCGATAGCGGCTGGTGCTAAGGGTCCGGCGTCAGGGGTCACACAGGGATTAGGAGCTGCTCTGGGCTCAATGGCAGAAGACTTTGTTGAACGTGTCTGGGGTTTCCTGAGCGTCAAAGAAGGGTTACGGTCCCGTTTGCGAAGCCAAACCAGCAGGGAGAGGGAGGGCCACATCCAACAGGCCACCAATCTGTCTCTGGTCTACCACTTCCTCACCCCACTCACCAACCTGATGGTGGAGAAGCCTGAGGTCCTGGCTGATGGCACCATGGCCCCGGCGCCTACCTTTAGCCCAGCAGCTGGTAAGGTGGTCTCAACTGCCAATGAGCTGCCGGGGGACACAGAGGACGAAACGTCACAGAGACCCAACAAAAAGCCAGGCGGCCAAAGTTCGTCTCCAAGCAACTCGATTGGTGAGATTGTGACTTAATTTGGTTGTGCAGGCTGTCTGAAAAGTATGCTAGGACAGGTAAACTATGCCAAGTTTAAAAACAATTTGTCTCAAGTGGGACAGAAACCAATTTCTTTAAAAGAATACTGCATTGACATTGGGTATCATATACTCACTGTAGTTCTGAAAAGTTGGTCCTTTGCAGAGGAGCAGAATTATTCTGTCCATGAAATCTGCCAAAACCATTCCTGCACCTTCAACACAGTTCATACCATCCAAATAATCATATTTTTGCCAAAATATAAAAAAATAGACAGCTTCTACTTGTTGCTAGCATGGTTTGCTGTTCTCCTTTGTCACGCCCATCTATTGCTAACACTGGGTCATAATTTACAAATGCAAAGAGTCAATTGTGCTAGCAACAAGCTGGTTTGTTTACCTGTATTTTAGAGAGGACGCACTTTTATTTTCCCTTGTTGCTAGCATAATTAGCTGTTTACATTTGCTGTTTATTAGCATGAAAGTAAAGCTCTGTTACAGAGGTAAACAGCTAACACACTGGCAATAAAAAACCTGTCTAATGCCATAGAAAAACTGACACAATTTTGCTGCTAGCTTGGTTAACTACCAGAACTGCTATGTACTTAGCTATATTTTACCAAACTCTGGTAACAAAAAAAAAAATATAAGCATTTACAAGATACTTAGCATCTAGTCAGTCAAAATGGAGGTTGGTTAAGTTGTAAGTGGGATTTGAGAATTTTCTATCATAGTTTTCTTTGATTTATTAACTGGGTCAACTTCAGAAGCCATGCTAGCCATTGTGAATTTAAGCTAATTACGGCTATTGTCCTCTGCAAAGGCGCAAACTACAAATGTTTCAGTGCCACACCCTGTATTTTTAATGGACACACCAACATTAACTGTTACTCATATGGAACATTTCAAGAGGAAGCATTAAACAATGACAGCCCTCTGACTCATT
Source organism: Ctenochaetus hawaiiensis (assembly GCA_029783645.1). Classification (NCBI taxonomy): domain Eukaryota; kingdom Metazoa; phylum Chordata; class Actinopteri; order Acanthuriformes; family Acanthuridae; genus Ctenochaetus; species Ctenochaetus hawaiiensis. The sequence goes on along the minus strand of JAPZDY010000015.1, from coordinate 15,881,601 downwards.
GCATTAGATAAATATTCTCTTCCCTTGTAGGTAAAGTTGAGAGGAGACCAGCCAAGAAATCCATCACTATCTCGAAAACATCAGGTAACCCCACATTTTATTTCTCTCTCATGTAAACAGTCATAGATTTTTTTTTCCCTGAACCGTTTCATGTGATAGCCTCTGAACCTTGAGCACATACTCGGTGGTTACGAGGCTCCACAAGGAGACTTGAAAGGGAGGAGATGGGGAATGTACAGTAGACTCTCGCCCTTTTTCTCTGCACTGTGTGGGCGGCCTGTAATTTGGATGGTCGTCAGACAGTCGGCAGTGATAACACAGCAAGTGAGGGGTTCAGGGACGCCTGTGAACATGACCTACAAGGAGGAAAGAACACGCAGGGTCTAATTGAAATACCAACACAAGCACAAAAAGCACTACGTGGCACTTTAAACATGCAAGTGCGTGTTCGCAGACACACGCACACATCGCGGGTGAACAAGACGGAGTTAAAAGATGAGAGGTGGATGTTTTGCATGTGTTACGGTGAGGAGAGGAAGCCCATCAGAGGCAGTTAGCGAGGGCTAATGACCCTGTCATTAACTGCTGCTCTATCATCTAATCACGCCTCTATTCATCTCCGCCGGTTCTCACAAGTCTGAAGACACTTCAGCCAAAGATATCGACTATCTGATGACACACAAGCTGAGATTTAACAGAAGTCTCATTGAATATTGCTGAATTTAAGGCTGCTAGTAATCAGCTGTTCCCTTTTTTATATCAGGTTGAGGCTTCAAAGAGATATCAGAGATTACAGCTCAATTTTTAAGATGGTTTTAGTTTAATTCATCATGATATTGAAGTTTAACTACTTTCAGAGACCCATTCCCATCCCAGCTGGCCTGTGTTGCACTATCATCAGCAATGGTTCATTAGTCTGCCTTTTTCTGAGGCTAAAGTTTGTGTCTGGAGTTTTTTCTTTCAGTTTTAAAGTTGAGTGAGTGTCTGGCTGTTGAGCTGGTGGTGAGATTTTGGAAATACTGACATCATGAGTCCTGATTCACCCAGCAAAACTCCACCACCCTAAGTTATTTTTGACCGAACACCAACTAATTTAATGAGAATTTGGATTCTTTGTGGGGTTTTTTGACTCGACACAATCAAACTTTTGAGTTTTTTAATGCAAGAACCATTTTCTTTTTATCTATTTACACCCACCATCCACATCACCTCACAAGAGGAAGCACGCTGGCTAACCTAGCATCACTGAGCTAAATGACATTATGGATCAACCAAGATGGATGCAGTAAATCCTGCATGAGTCTCTCATCCATGCTTTCTTCAGCACAGCAATATGGTTGGCAGGTGTAGTTTGTTGGTAAAAATAGAGTTCTTACATGAAAATAATTAAAAATGAATGGTCAAATTATGATCAAAACCATTTGGTAACTGTCTTTTAAATAATTAATCAATTAAGAAACTAATTGTTGGAGCTTTGTAATGATGTAAAAAGAAATGTTTTGTTTCTTTTCAGTACTCTACTTTCAGGTCTACTTGTTTTATTCCGTCTCTTGTTGCTTTGTTTTTTAAAGGCATAATATTTTTGTCTCTTTAAACTTCCTCAGCGGATGGTGACCCTCACTTTGTGGTGGAGTTTCCTCTCAGTAAACTGACCGTGTGCTTCAACATCAACGGTGAGCCCGGACACGTCCTGCGCCTGGTTTCTGACCACAAATACTCTGGTAAGACTCACAAAGCTGCTAATCCTGAGCACACTGCACTAATGCCCTTATTTCACTTCAGGATCTGCATCATTTACACTTTGCATGAGCCATTGTGGTTTTTATCTCTAGGTGTGACGGTGAACGGCATGCTAATCGGCGCTCCAGCTCCACCAGGCAGCCACAAGCAGCAGCGAACCTACTTCAGCACCATCACCATCGTGGTGGATCATCCCAAACGTGCCTACATCGAGGTGACGCCTAAGAAGGTCATCCTGGACGGGCGGGACAGAATGGTGCTACCCTGCCACTCCACGGTCGCCGTGGACAGCGGCGTTCTGTCGGTGTCCATCGTGGGAAAGTCCAATGTTACCGTGACGGTCGGAGGAAACATCAGCTTTGTTATCCTGCTGCATCAGTACAAGAATCCAGCCCCCTACCAGAGAGACCATCTGGGATTTTACATCGGACACAGCAAGGGGCTGTCGCACAACTGCCACGGCCTGCTGGGTAAGTGTTAACGAGCTTTAATCAGGTGCTGAGGGAGGATTAGGTAAGAAATCCCATCATTCTCTGTCACTTAAAGTCCTTAAGACCCACAATAAGCAACAACAAACACATATAATGATACTGTAGTTCTTAAAACTTAGCAACTTTTGGGACTAAAAAGGGACGTTTATCCAAAGAGTGTCACTTTATTCAGTAAAGATGAATGACACAAAAACATTTAGAAACAAAAACAGAGGTTGAGAGTTGTTTTAATTGGTGTTTGACTGTGGTTGGTTTGTATTTGTTTGAATGCACATGTGAAGGAGTCTGCAATGTTTGTGCCAATTTGGAGTGAAAAAGTGTTTAATATATGAATTAAATTCTCAGATAGTAGCTTTAAAATTCAACATTGCTAGTTAAAAGTGCTTCCAGTGGGATTATTAATGTGAATTAAAACTGAAACTCACCTGAAATCTGCAGTGAAAATATCAAACACTCTCTAAAAACTGAACCTAAACTTAGATAAAATACAAAAAAAATAATATAAAAAAAAAAAGAAAAATAAAACAACGATTAAGATCTTGGTTTGCAGGGAAGTAAAACTGAAAGATTTTGTACCCTGTGAAGCATGAAGTAAAATTCTAATTTTAAATTCAAATTCAAATTTAAAGGTAATCATCTCAGTAGCTTTGAAGCCACAGTTCTCACTTCATATTATGGATTTAGATTTAGACAAAAGCACCACCGTACAGTCAGCTAGAGAGGGCAAATAGTGTCCTTCTTAAGTCTAGACGTTAGGTCCTAAATATGCTTTAATTTAATTTAGAGTAAAAAGCCACAACTTATGAATTATTGTATTTCTGTGCAAACAAAAGGACACATTTTTGACTGTTTCAGACACTTACTGACCTTCAGAGACTCAAATCAGTTGGATTCTGAGACCAAATTAACTTCTGACTGATTGAACTTTCAGGTCAGTTCCTTTATGAGGAGGTGGGGCTGGCAGAGCTTCCTGCAGAAGGCGACACGAAACCTTCGCCCGTCCTGAAGGTGAAGGACCGATCGGTGCCCGTCATTCAGAAGAGCAGGAAGATCTACAGCGGGACTGAGAGCGTTGACTGCTGGTTCGCCCGCAACAATGCGGCCAAGCTCATAGATGGACAGTACGAGGATTATTTGATGTCGCACATGTTTGACACGGGGGATTGGCCACACGGGACTAACAGAGTGTGAAAGCGACGCAGCTGTGGCATTTATCTGACTAAACTCACTTTACTTTGCATCAATATCACATTCCAACAGGTTCAAAATGATTAAAAACACCAAACATTCACATTTCAGGTTTTTTCCCTCCACCTACAGGCTCTTCTGAATATATTTTTTTACTATTTCTAATGAAAATTAAATGTTTTTATCACATTGTGTGTATTATTTTTTATAATAGGTTTGTTATTGTGAATAAAACTCTAAAACACACATTTTCAGCTTTTTTATCTGACACATGAAATCACATGATCTTTGACTTTTGCATGTGTGTTTTTTCTCACACATATGTCTTAAACGTGGCAGAAATCACACCTGGTCACCACGGTAACTAACCCCTTGTCCCAATGACTAGATGCACACAAAACATACAAACACACACACACACACACACACACAGAGTAACACAGTCCTCCCTGTCATCAGCTGGAGGTCACAGGGCTGGTGGCCCCGCCCACACAGGTGTGCTCTGGCCAAGTCTCGCTCAGGTAGTCTGTCATCGCTCTGCCTCGCCTCCGACCGCCGGAGGAATTCAACACCAAACACCAGCTCATGTGTCAATCATCTTTATTCATAGCAAAGATTAAAAGAGATGCATTTGCATTGAAGCACCATCAGTTTACAGCCTGTTAATGACACTTCAGGCTGCGCTGTGCCATTTTTATCCACATTTATTTAAAAAAAAACCACAGGAGATACATGATGGAATACAAAATAAAACATTACCGACGGTACATGTCAGACTGTTGACCTTTTGGCTTTTAAAGAATATTTTTTTTTGATTATAAACAGCAGAGAATATAAAGTAAAAATACATCAAACATGTACTAAAAAACACGTACTTCACACTGAATCCAGAGCTCAGTTTGCTGTTTGGCGACGACTCTCAAAGTCTTTCCTTTAGAGTTTACTCACTAAAACCTTCCTGTCAAAACGTTGTTACCACAGATTAAACCACAATAACATGAAGTCAAATACATATAAAATATCAACGGAATAAATAAAAGAAATGTGCCGTAACTGGCAAAAGTTTATACACAGTTACTGTAACATCCCCTCGAGAGCACAGTAGGACGAACCATTAGAGACATTTGTAAGGGGGAAAATCTAAGATTTTCAAAATAAGGTCATGATATGAGAAAATAATGTTGGAAAAATAAAGTTGTACATTCTTCAAAAAATAAAATTAAAACAAGGTCTTAATTTTTTTAGATTAAAAAAAGGTAGCAAGAACTAACAGATAAAAAAAGGTTGTTTTATTTTGAAAAATATTGCTGCAAAAAGCTGAAACTTCTCACAGAAGTATTTTTTAAAGTAATAGTTTGACACTATTGGAAGTAATCTTATTCAAATTTTTTGAGTATAGATCAATAGCACCCTGAAATTTGTCCATTTAATACAAAGCTAAAGCTAGGAGATGTTAGCTTAGCTTAGCATGAGGGAAAAGGGGAAAGAGCTGTACAACAGTAAAACAGAAAGTTTAGAAAGCTACTGGTCCCAGCCGAGAACTAGTCCCGCCCTTGTTTCCAGTGGTTATGCTAAGCTAAACTAATTAGCGGCTAGCTCAGATGTGAGTGGTTTTTATCTTCTTACTTAAGATTAATTTAGAGGAACTCAGGCTAAAGTTATTCTCTCAAAAAATGCACACATTTTCTCAATTTTTTCTGACATTATTCTGAAACATCTCAGTTTTTTCCCCCAACAGCTGTGCGAATAATCCATCATACACAATCAATAAAAAAATAATGCAGAAACAAAGTCTGATTTGGTCCTTTAAACCAAAACATGAAATGATTTCCCGCCAACATGTATATTTTAAAAGCAGCCTGTTGCAAAGACTTGAACATTTCAAACTGCTTGAACATGTTTGGTCTATCGTAATTGCGGCCGTTAAAATAAATCAGCAAGTGCGTGGCTTAAAAATAAGACCATTAAATACCTTTTTAAAGTTAAAACAAGCAGCCGGAGGGGACGACGAGCAGGAACGACTGTAATTACATGTTAAACAAAAAGGTGGATTTGAAGCGATTAGAGCTCTTGTACATAAACTTTACTCACTCGCTCCTCTTTGGAATATGATAATGAATGCCTCGCTTTAGATCAACATCGCTCCTGAAAGTCTCCCAGTGTGGAGAAACGACAGATTTATTCCAGTCTTTGTCGTTGCCTCCTCCACATTTTGCCCCGCGGCTGCTGCGCTCCTTATTAATCTCCCTCCACACACACTCAGCTGTGGTTACTCTGATGTTTTCTTGCAGCAAATGGAGGACGCAGAGATTTGAGATCCTTTAAATGCTTGTTTGATTTATCGCTGAGTAAAGCTGCAGTCGTACCTGTTCACACCTTCAGTGCAGAGGAAGGCAGCTCAGGCTGTAGTGTTCACATTCACAGAGTATATGACCTTTAAATGTGCCTTTGATAGCAAGGAAGCGGATATTTGGACCTTTAATAGAGATAAGGATGCATGCTTTTATGTGTTTGCTCATATTTAGACTCTTAAGAGTGTGTTGTGTGTTGGATGGACGGGTGAGAGGTGACATCACCTGGGTTCACACCATCACCCAGCTGGGTCTCAGCGGTCCTCCTGAATACTGAATATGAGGGATCGGTGCAACATCGCCGGGCTCTTCTTCACCCTCTGAAGCCTCCTCTGTGTCAGATTCGACTGTCAGCAGGACCTGGAGGAGAGAAAAGAGCAAAAATCATAAGCAAAGAGACAAAACACAGTCATGTTGTTGTGTGTTTGGATTCTGAATCCTCAACAGAAAGCTGGAAAACATCTCAGATCTGCATTCCCGACCTAAAGCAGAGAATATCCAAGTTTATTCACAGCCTGAAAGACGCTTTACAGCAGCAACAGGGATAAAAATTTCCACAACTACAGGACATTTACAGCATTATAAACCTCCATATGTTAATAAATGCAATGTTTGACATGTGGGAAAGCTGCTACGTCTTTAAAGAGCAACACAGATTCAAGTTTAGGGATGAAGACGGGAACGTGCATCGCTGTCTCCGCAGTGTCTTTTTGCTACTAGGAATTTCCAAACTCTACTCGGATTAAAAAAAATCAAAATCATCTGTAAACTCAGAAGAATAATATCCAGCTTTTGCTTGGATGATGCTGACGTAATATCACGATCTGTTCATCTCCTCCATAAACTTGATTTCACAAGAACAACAACAGCATTGTGACAACAGCAGCGTCAGACTCCGCCCCCCGACGTGACCTCATCAGAGTCAAAGCCTCTCTATCTGTCGTCCTCCTCCACCTCACTCTGCTTTCCATAACATCAGCTCGTGGAATCGACTCCTAAATGTCACTTTTATTCCCGGGATGAAGGCTTGATTTATGGCTGCCTGGCAGAGAACCAGAGAAAAAGGGGGAAAAGCGGAGGGAGGAAAAAACACTGTCGTTTCATTGAACATGAGGGTCACGCAGCCCGACGGTCGTTCGTCAATCTCTCCTGAGAGGAAAAAAAGAAAAGCTACAGGCTTCTGAGCTGTGGAGGAAGTGTTTTTAAAACTGCATTACAGTTAAATCAGTCCAGATAAACTAGAACTAAACCCAAAACTCCCAGGAGCCCGTTAAAAACTTAGATCATGTGGGAATCGTCTCGGACAAGAAGTTGCATCACACAACCTTTGATCTCTTTCTGTGTTTCTCGGCTTTAAGCTACAAGCAAATAAAGGCAAAGATGCTGTAAAAATAAGCTGTAAACACATTTTACACCTTCAAAAAGTCTCAGAAAAGTGTGTGGATACACTCAAAAACCTGATGCGACTGTTGAATCTCTGGTTATGTATTTTAATATAATAAATTTCACATTTTTACTCTTAATTTTGAATGAAAGATCAACAGAAAACCAGAATCCAAAAAGGGGAATTACAGGAGGTCTGACTCAGTGTTTCTTTGGACGGAGTGTGTGTGTGTGTGTGTGTGTGTGTGTCTCTACACTGTGCTCATCCTCCAAAACAACAGGTGCAGTCGACATCCAGCGTGACCTTGTGGGAACTCACATTAAAGTTTCGTTCTCATCATCAAACAGCAGAAACATCATTCTGGTTTGGAAAAAGACTTAAGCAAACTTCTCCAGAACGTTTTAAATAATCCTCTTAAAGGTCAGTGAGTCACTTTCAGAGCAGATGGCATCGTCTGATTTCTCTAAGTGGAACTCGTTTGTACTGAGCATTTTACTTGTTTTATACTATTTAATGCTTCCTGACTTAAAGGTCTAATATGTGGAATTTTCTACATCATAATGCCTAAAAATGACTAATCCCGTGTTATATATTGTGTTGAAATGTGCATTTACATAATTATAAATGCTCCAAGCAATATTTAGATTAAAATGTGTATTTTTATTCAAGGTCAAGTGTGTTTCTATGTGGCTAAATATCAAAGACGTCATCTTTTACACTCTCTCTGTTTGCTAAGACTTCAAGGGAAACATGGAAAATCCCTGATTACAGCTGATGACGTCAGTCAGCCAATCAGATCAGCTGATATTAGTATCAGTGTATATGATATATATGGTTATGTATACATGGGTATATCAACCAATTCTACAAAGTCCCATGCTTCTTCACATTTTGTTATTTTTCTGACGGACAGACTCTTATCTTCAGAAATAAACATATAGAAACACAAATCAGTAAAAACATTCTGTCAAATTTTAAAGACATGTAACTGGAAAACATCATCCAAGCCTTCAAATGGACATGAGATTCTCCAAACGCTCTGCAAGTTCAGCTCTAAGCATTAGAGACCACATGGTTCTCATCTTCAACTTGTCTTCCAGCTCAGGATTAATGCTTTTATTCTTTTTATATTCTAACCATGAGCATTTAATCCTTTGCTTATAAAAACTGGCCCTTTAACCGTTTTATTTCAAACAGAGAGCTGTTGTTCCTCTGTTTGTATAATTCCTAATAGCAGATCTAATGAAGTTGAACAGAAATGACCTCCAGGATGAAGCAGGTGGTTTAATTACATAAGTGGATATAAATGATGAGCAGCTGTTCGGCTGCAGCTCGCTGTGTGTTTTTCTTCTTGTTTGCACAGAAATCAGTTTTTCTCACCCGCGACTCCTCGCTGTTCGTCCACGGCAGCGACTCGGCCTTCTTCGCAGAGTCGTCGCAGCAGTCGTCCAGGCCCTTCATCGTCTTGTACTTCCTCATCGTCAGGCTGTCCACCACCCAGAACATGATGGACTGCAGGGGGAGCCAGAGAGACACAGCTGAGGTCAGTGATGCTGCAGGGATAAAAGACTGAACTCATCTTTTATTAACAATATGTGTCACTTAAATCACGACTGCGCTACTCACGTTGACGATGAAGGGAACGATGAGCATGACCAGCGCTAACTCCAGCTGAGGGTTAGCAATGTAGCTTAGCAAAACCTCCTGCAACTGCAACAGAAGAGCGGAGAGTTTAAAATACTGACAACCGACTGAAAATGATCAAATTTAAAGTTATAATTAGCTGATTAAACAGCAGAGTGTGTTTGTTTTTAAGACACAGACTGAGATCAACATCCTCCACAAGAACAAACAGTGTTACTATTAATAAAACTTTTATATTCAGAGTTTGTCAAAGAGCGTGGAGTCGACCCCTAAACAAAGCAAGTCGGGTCTTCAAACTAAACACAGATTTTTTTACAAACTGCCTTTAATTCATTGTAGACAGACATCTGTTGCCATGACAATGGGCTAATTCTAATAAACAAACACGGTCCCAAATGTCACCAAACAAACTGTCCTTTCCGACTTTCACATTGACTCCGTTTTTCCGTGAGGATTGAAAGACGGGTCACTTTTTATCCTCTTGTTTATTCTCTGTTTAATCTTAATGACTTTCATCCATCAAAGCTGCCAGAGATTTCAAAACACACAAAAACAGAGATGCAATGTGATTGCTTAAATCGAACAAATTTTACATGTAGTCTGGTTGAACTGGCAAAAATCCCTTTAAAAATGTTCAGTTAGTTACAATAAAAGGATGGAAAAATTGTGTTTTAGCTAAAATAAAGTGGTTAATTTGCAAGAGATTGACTTGAAGGACATCAATCTGCAAGATTTCTTCTCTTGCCAGAAGTACAATAACATCACAGGAAGCCATCTTTCCAACAGAACCTAAACGCAGCACGAACTGTAGTAGAGTTTCCTTACTTTGGACCATCCAGGGACGAGCAGCACCAGGCTGATCACACCTTTCTCCAGCACCATGATGAGCAGGTAGATGCCACACTGACCCAACCACGCTGCTGCTTGAGGAGGGTCACCTGAGGGGGAAGAGGTTAAAAAAGGTCAGTGAAGTGGCCATCTTACATAAGCACTTTATTATAACCTTTCCAACAGGTTACAGAGGTGTGTCACCACAGCAGACACAAAGGAGAATAAGTCTGTCATTGAGACAGGAAGAAGGGAGGAGTAGGACATGCAGGCAGACAGACGGACGGACGGACGGACAGACTGAATGACAGTGGAACTTAGAAACAAAACAGCGATCATCCTGGATCTCACCTAATGTGTTTTTTTCATCTTGACCACACTGATCCTTTGAACATAAAGAAAAAACTGAGCATAAACTTTGATCCTGATCATAAAAGGGAAGTAAAACAGAGAAGAAGTCGGCCTTGCGAGATGTTTCAGTGAAGTTTCCACCAAAAAAAGAAACAAAAACAAAGAAAACAACAACAGTAGAATGAATGAGTGTAATAACTGGCGTGAAAATGAACTCATTAAGCCAGTCAGAGGAAATGTTTTCCAGGCAGCTTTGCAGCTGGAGATGCTGGCTCTCCTCCCTGTCTACCTCCAGTGTGTCTACAGTGCCCTCAAGTGGCCAAAACCAGAGTTGCATCTTAGTGTAATTTTTCCTCAGGCAACATCTCCTCAAGTATTTTGTGTTTTCAGAATAAAATAAATATGCAAAGACAAAAGAAAATCAGTTTAAAACAAATGATTTTTCACCCACCATATTCACCGAATACGAGCAGCGTCCACTGTTTGTACTCCACCAGTCTGGACACCAGCTTCACAGCCAACCAGATGACCAGCATCCCCAGTGTGGCGTCCAGCAGGAAGTTCATTAGATACCTTTGGGAAAACAGCGTTCTCAGTAAAACAGCCAGAGCTCTTTTTAACACGATTTGTCTGTAAATGAATGACTCACAGGGAACATGGGTCCTCTTTGGTGAGCGTGGACAGGAAGACGTTAGCAAAGTGGATGAAAAGAGCACCGATGGCCTGCTTGGATGTGTCAAAAAACCTGGAGAAGATGTAAAGAACGATGGTAAACATCTTCTTAATGAAAGTGGCTTCTTTATTTGATTGTGTTGAAATTTAGAAAATGTCCTTTTAAAGATGTTTATGTAAAAAAAATCCAAAGTTTTATTCACAAACTAGACAGCAGGCCAGTGTAGGACAAAGAAATGCGAACTAGCTGAAAATTTTAAAGAAACTGGGAGCTTTTTATTGTCCATTTTGGCTCATTTGATCAATTTCAGAGAGAAAATACAGTTTGAACAACTTTTTTTTTCTTATTCATTCATGTGAGTGTGTAAAATGTGAGATTGTAAGACAAGACATGGCAGAAAAAAAAGGAAAAAGAAAGGAAAGGAGGAATAAAATCTGACCAGATCCTCCACGGCCGTCGGATCCCTGCAGGCTCCCTGAACCTCTTCACTGCAAACAAAGAAGAAAGCCAATCAGTTAATCAATAATGTTCCAGCTCGACTTGTGTTTATCCTGCGAAACAAAATCATGTAACACAGTTTCTCTGCAGTGTGTTCGACCTCAGACATTAAGTTTGGTCTTTGTTCAACACTTCTTTCTTCAGCCTAAACAGATGCCGACTGTTCTTCTATCTCACCATCTCAAAGCAGCAGAGAACGTGACTCTGCATGCGAAAACAGGACTGAAGCTTCCTGCAGACGTGTTTAACATCTGAGAAACTCCTTTTTCTTCAGAATCTCTATTTATCAGTTGTTTTTGAAGTAGTTTAAGTTTGTTAAGGGTGAAAAAAGCAACACCAGATCGACGATAACTTCTTTTTGCAGTGTTTTTTTGGAGCAAAGTATAAATATTCGTACTTTTCCTGAGTTTTTCCTGCATTTTTCAAACTTTTTAAGCCATTTAAAGTGACTCTGTCCAGAACACTTTCAGTCTGAAGGCTGACAAACATTTCACCTCATAAACATTCTCAAATTTGACTCTCTTGAGTGAAAACATTAAACTCCGCTGGATATTCAGCATTTATCTGGTTTGTGTGAGTGCAGGAAAGATGACAAGTCAATGGAAGGAAACTCCCAAAAATAGCTTTGAGGAAGAGCGCTCTTAACACGGATCAGCAGAGGGATGCATGTTTCAGACCGTGACGAGGAAAACTTCCACTGTGATCATGGCTGAAGGGCCCTTGATGCTCTGCTGCGCACAAATAATGTTGTGTAAATATTAACAGATGCATGTGCATTGACCAAGAATGACACTTGTGCTGAGAGCAGGAAAGGATAAAAAAAGAGAGAGAGAGAGAGAGACGGGTATCGATTTCTCTGCTAATAAGTAACTGAGTGGAGGTCAGAGCTCATTGATCACGCTCACCCTCAAGGCCTGGCCTAATTCTGCAAAACACAGCTCCGAGCCTTCAACTGCTCTGAACCCGGCTGCTCGATTAGCTGATGAATCCAACACGACTGCCCTGACCTTTCGAAAAATCACTTTAATTATTCAATCATATGCAAACACACTGATGCAAAGGCATTTACATTTGAGCCTTTTTCAGTGCAGCATTTTGTGTGTTAGTGGCCATTAATTACCCAATACAAAAGTGAACCGACAAAATAAGTGTTTTTACAGATTTGGATAAAAGAAAAAAACAAAGCAGATATAAATCAGTTTGCTTATATGTGCAGTAACTGGCATCTTCATATTTTATTAACTAGGAGCAAAGACACTTGTTCTCATGAAATATTCAAAGAAACCAACCGGATATTATCCTAAGTTCTTACAGGGCATATGAGGTTGAATTTGAGCGTTTGTTGAGTTTCCGAAAATGAACTGAGTAAACTGGATGCAGTGTAAAAAGACACCTTTCTGCTGCAACAGTTGCACAAGTGTTAAACACAGCCTGAAGGTGCAAAAATTGGTGAGTTGCTCAACATAGTCAGCTGCCACAGAATCACAAGTTCTTTAGTCAATAGTCAATAGCCATTGTTCAGAGTAAAGTCACAGTCTGAATGACAAGGAGCATCTTGTTTAGCTGTTGACACAACTATTCAAGAACACTGTAAAAATTGTTGAAATTTAGTGTGTGCAAGTTTAAACTATCTATACTGTGAATACTATTGCTTACAAGACTGTTAATTAAAAATTAACAGAGCTAGAAAGTCATCCTGAAGTTCAAGTTTTTTATATCAATTAAGAGAAATCCCTTAAACAACAGCAAATGTTCTGTTTGCTTCACTTGAATATTGGATTTCCCTGAACAAACAAATGGAGATTTTATCAATAAACTCTAGGCAGGACTTTGAGATATTACTGGGCAACACATGCAACAAAGCTCTGAATCCAAAACCAGCTGCTCGACCATACGGAGAAACCCTGACGAAACTTCCTTTAAAGAATTACCGAATTTATGATGCGGCTTTGCCAACAGGCACAAGTTGTGACGGATGACATAACTTTATCATTTAAGGTTCATTTGGGTCTTAATTGCAAAATCGGTGAGTGGATTTCCTGCACAACGCGATTAATTTTTATCAGAATATGTATTTAGAAACGGTACGAATACGGCGCTGTTACTCAGAATAGTTATATATTTTGTGGACGTGGAAGATGTTTGCGGTGATCAGAATTTACAAAAAAGCCGAAATTCCTCCATAAAGTACGATTTTTACTGCACCTACTTTATGCCGAAATTAACACAGAACCTGTAATGGCCAACTGATGTTTGAATAATGTTCAGTTTTAATATGATTGTCGTAAATACGCAAGCTCGTATCAAATTTGCATTTTTTTCAGTGGAAATTCGTGCCACCCTAACGAGGCTCTGCAGAAACAAACGTCAACAAAACGCCACGTGGATCAATGCAGCCTTTTAAATGCAAGTTTCTGTTTGTGTTTTGCGCATTTCTCTTCTTGTATTATCACTAACATACTGTGATACTGAGGGTGTTTTATTTTTTTATTAAAAACCTGACGGATCAGATACTTACACATCAGCGTACTGAAGGCGACGATGGCCAGGAGTCCCTGGATCAAGACGCCAAACCTGTCCGTCAGAGCTCCGTTATCGCAGCCGTGAGGGTTCGCCTTGTTGATGTCAGACATGTTCGTGACTTCCAAAACATCATTATCCAGGAATCTTTTCACCAAGAGGACCCCGCTGTAGCCGTACATGTCCATGTTGACACACCAAAAAAACAAGACAGTCGTTGCAAACAAAAGGAGCACTCCCTCGGTGCGCAAAGAAGGACTTCACCTTTCTTTACTCGAGCAAAACAAACCGCCAGATTTCAACTTCCGGTGATCGATTTTAGACAAAAGTTTTCCTTCAGTGTTTCCACATAAAGATGATGCGACATCTCATGATGCAAAATTGAAGGGTTCAATTATCTGACTCACATCCATGTTTGTGAAAACGAAAACAAGAACTGTCAAGTAGCTCAGATGGAAAGTCTAGCTTCCGGTGGCCGTATTTCAAAATAAAACGCACAAGCGTTTTATTTCCCGTAAAAGAGCGAGATGAACGCAAAAGGCTAGTGTGCTACAAACAGTCAGGGTGACGAACTGTTTCTCGATGTAAACTACAAATGCCAAAAATTACTGTATAAGTTTTATGTCAATGCTCAAATTATTAACAATTTTAACAGAATTTGGTGACAAAGAGGTCTAGAGAAATACTTGTGTTATGATGTTTATTGTATTTGATGTGATTTGACACTTTATGATTAAAACAAACATATTATTTTAATAATAATAACAGCAGAAGGAGTCATGAACAACAAAGATTAACATACAACGAGCATTGTACAGTTGGCAATCCTATTTTGACACATATGTGCTTTATGTCTTTAATGTGCAACCAGATAGGAGGGATGTTTTGCCATGTCTTGTTCAGGTCTCCTTGCAGAAGTGTTTTCTATCCTAATCTCGGTTTATCACCCAATTAAATGAGACAAATCATAAAAAATTGATCAACCTTAAAAAAAAACACTCCAACCTGCACCATTTAAATTCTTTTGTTTCCCCGACCTTTGGATTTTCCCACCTTTATTTTGAAGTGACATTTACATAACTTCCTGTCGTGATCCGCCTAAGATTACCGCACGGCTCGTGCAGCAGAATTCCTTGAATTTGCGCGAGGCCTTTTTGTTTGTGTCAGTGCCAATTAGTCGTGCGCCCCGCCGCGCGCACGAGGAAGGGGGTCAATCGTCGCATCACGTGAAGATATAATAAAGGAGGACTTAAGGTTCAAAGTCTGACAGAAACAAGTAGACTATTCTTTAATAAAACAAGAATATGCTGGTTAATATGTGTGATGGGCGGAGTTTGTGTTGGTCTTAATTACAAAATAATCTGTTGTGTCTCAGTTTAGAGAGTTTAGAGGATTAAATACCTGCAGCCTCACAGGTGAGCACAGAGCCAACAGGTACGTTTACACAATCTAACTCAGGCCCGAGATGATCATGTGCTGAGGAGACGTAAAACTCATGGAACAAACAGGGAAAAACTATCATTGGTTGTAAATGCTCTGATTTGTCATATTGAAAATGCTGGAAACAAAGCAAACAAAGTTTTTCTTGAAAAGTTAAACATTATTTTTGATTATGATTTTTTCCCACAAAGTTAATCTATTGTAAACAAACATCCCGCCGCCATAACAGGAAAAATGGCTGAATTTTGTATTAAGTTTGGTTTGAAATGTCACCACTTAAAGCAACAATAGCACAAAAGCAAACATTACTGTCAAATACCCTAAGTCACATTCAAGTTAATTAAACTGACATTTCTGTCTCATTAAGCTGCTCAGACACAAAGTTTTAACTTAGACACATCCATCTGTCACGTGACTGATCAGGCCTCCCTACTTTTTCTGAAATATTGCACATTTTTTCTTTTTCTTGCTGGATTTGTCAACTTTGGATTAGTGTCTGTGAATCCGCCAGGTTGGTAGCAGCTTTTGGATTCAAGCACAAACAGAGCAGATCAGTATTTTTTTATTATTTGTTTGCTTTATTTGACAACACGTTTGCTTGATGCGGTTTGGTGAATGTTACATGATATAACAACATAACATCATATGACATAACAAAAAAAAACTGCCTCATGCACCCAGGCTGCGGGCTCACACGTGAGTCGTAAATGTGTGTGTGTGTGTGTGTGTGTGTGTAAAAAAAGGGGGGCATAATCCTTTCTCCCGCGCGCTTGGAAAAGCTTCTTCTCTGGCAGATTAGTGGAGCGCGAGGCACGCTCCAGCCATCTGTTCCTCCAGCGGCATCACACCGGCACGAGCGTCTCTTTCCCCGGTCTTCACGAGCCTTTTTTGTGTCTTTATGAATAAGATCCGCTGTAAATAAAACATAGAACACCGAACTTCCCGTTAAAGGTTTCAAAATAAAATCCTTATTGTGGTTGGTAACTATTGTGCCACTTTTTGTTATAAAACTCTACAATAATTTTATTTTAGGAATAAAATCCCCTGTCGCTTTTGGCGACTTTCTGTGTTTTACGCTTCAAACTTTTAGGCTTTTGGTCCCTTATAATTAAGCAAATGTCCACTTGGGATCCTTGAGACGAGAAATATCTTCTTAGATTTATAGAAGTGAAGGTAGGCCCATTCTTCAGAGCCTTCTTATCATTTAAAGAGCAAAAACATTTGATAAAACCTTCAAAACAAACTTCATAATAATATGAATGGTGGTAAACACATTTTTTCGCAAAAGAAGCATTAGTTTCAACTCCTCCTCTAGTTAGAAGTTAATCATAAGGATCTTTTTATTTTCACCAGAATCCTGATTCACGTTTTTGGTATTAAAGACACTTCGATGAAGAAACTGTTCCGTGTCCTTTTATTGACTCTTTTAGTTAAAAAGATATGAACGTAAGAACTTTTTGAGTCTCTAAACATCCACGCTGTTGCCACAATAGACTGAACCGCAGGTTAACAGACAAAACATCATTAGCTTATGCATCACTTTTTTTCCCCATAACAGGTCTAAGTATAGTCTATATAGCTCATTTATATTTGCTAAAGTGGGAGCTTCATCGCATTTCATTTTCATGAACTTGGCCGTTGAAATGAGAGTTGGGGGTTTTCAGGGGATTGCCCGCAAAACATGCAGAGCAACCAAAACAATCCACGCGCAAACGGCCAAAGGACAAATAGATCTCTGAGTTTATTTTGCTACACGTGAGCTGCAGACCTCAAAGGTTAAGAATGAACCTCCACGCGGACGATATAATTTCACTGAAGTCTAATTTTAAAAATTGCTTCACAAACCGGCTGTCAGAGTGACAGTAATCGTAGAGTTATATAGGTTTCACTTTCTGTGAGCAAAAGTCTAAATTCATCCTGAAAGTCTAGCTCAGTTCAGTGCCAAAAAACTTTCACAATGGCCTTTATTGTCGAGCTGAGACCAACTTTCCTCCACTGACTGCGGCGTTTTATATCTGTTTATTGGTCTTTAAGGAAATATTTGCCAACCTTTGAACCAAAGGCACGACTATCAGAAGTGGTGCAATGCGCTCCCACCACTAGAGGATACTGTTGACTTTGATAAGAGATGTGGCTCTTTGGAAATGATCAAATTTACTGAGAAAAAGGATATTTCTCACTACTAGGAAAAAGTGATTACTAACTTATGTAAAAAGGAGCCAAATGGAACAGAATAAAGCTGTCAGAAGAGCAAATGGTCATAATGAATATTGACTTTTGACTTTCAGGATTATTTATAGGAGCAGCTATTGATGAAGAGCCAATTGTGTTGTTGCCACAGTCAGATATATTTAATTGGAATATTATTAGTTGTATTGTTTTTTAATGATCATAAGGGTAATAATTTTTCTTCCAATTGATAATAAAACAGTGTGGTTAGAAAGGGATTGAATAACTGCCTGTAAAACAAAAAAAAATGACATTTATTTTATTTTGTAAATATCAATGTGGATGATTAGATAAATACACAGAAATGAAAATCTTTCAGTTAATTCCAATTAATCAGAAAACGCTCTAATGCGCATGAAAACGATATTTCGTTGCGTAACACACAGTTTTCCGCTGTGGCGTGTTTGGTTTTGTAGGCGTCGACTGAACTTCAGTTCCCCTATTTATAACAGGCTGAAGAAATAGGCTACTTTTTCGCTGCTGCACTAAAAGGTCTATGAAGGAGTTGGCTTGAAAATAACTGTAGAGGTTTTTCTGGACATGCGCAGACGGGAGATGCCATATTGGAACGGGGGCAGCAGCAGCAGCTGAAAGACGTCGCTCGCGTTGCTGTGCTCGGGCTCACGCGAACGAGGAGAAGAGAGAGAGAGAGAGGGAGAGAGAAAAAAAAACAGAGGGGGTCTCGAGAAGGAGAGGCGACAAAAAAAACTTGGACAGGTAAGACAGGTGACGTCTCCAGCGGTCCTGCGAGGCTTTTCCGTGCTCGCTGCGTTTTGTTATTTTCGTTATGTCGACGAAATAAACAGAAGGAGAGTTATTTTTCTCCTCCTTTAGCTTTAGAAAAAAAAAAACCCTGAAGTGCTCCCGAGGCGGTTTCTGTAGAAACGAGAGAATAGTCGCGAGCGTTCGCTCACGAGCCCAAGTTGTTCAAAGTGTCTCTCACGCGCTGTAATTAACAGCTTTCACCGGCGGAGAGGACGCTGTCTCGTGGCACTCGCGGTAATACGGTTTATTGCGTTGTTTTTCCTCACTGTTTGTGTCTGTCATGTAATTAACTTTTGTGGAAATAATGTGAATTTTAATCATCTGTGCGAAAAACCCGCAGAGTCTCTGCCGAAACGACATTTTAAGGTGTTTTTTTTAAATGTTGTGTTTAAAGACCACGACGCAATTTTGTGTTTGATGCGAACGCGAAGTTGTTTTCACAGACGAACGCCAGAAATGACTTATTACAGCCGTTTGCCCACAGATGAGTCATTTGGGATTTTTTTCGTCACCCTTAGGTGCGTAAAAGCCATCGGAAAATACCGGACACTGCCAAAATGTCAAACCACTTTCAACATGGCGGGTTATGGTGTTGAGGGGGAAAAACTGCGCCTAAAAATCTTTGAACGAGGAAAAAATAAAACGATGGCAGATAACGCGTCCGGTTCGGTTTCTTTTGATGGACACACACGAGGTTTAATCAATTAAATTCAAAGTGTGCATTTGGCGATTCCGTGGGAGTTTTTTTCCGCTGCAGTTTTGAGTGTGCAAAGTACATGACCGGAGTGACAGGCAGCCTGCTGGTCGGCTACACCCCTCACTGCCTCATCTTCCTCATGTGCACTTAACGTTTCCTCTTTCACTTTTATCCAAAAAATGCTCTTGATCATGCGACTCGTCCGTTTCTAGATCACATTTATCGGATGAATATCGTTTTTTTTTCCCTCCAACATTAAAACCGAAAGCAGGAATAATTTTCACTCCACGTTTTTTTCCCTCCTGCTATCTTTTAATATTTTGATGATTGCACAGTCGGACGAGATGGGCTATTTTTTCCCCAGTTTATTGTGTCTGAATGGGTAAATTTGCAATGATTAAGCAGATAATTGGATTAAACCGCGCGTATCTGTTTAATTATTTCTCTTTTGCGGGCGGTCTGCAAATCCGGGGGGGTTTACAGCTTTGCATTATGCGAGGATTCCTCTTCCAGATTAAATTCGTAAGCAGAACGAACAAAAACAATAAAGACTGCACGTTTTAGAGCCGACGGTAGACGCTCATGTGCAATGAATAAATCATGGGTTCAGACTTCTTGTTGCTTCCAAAGATATTTTTTTTTTCCATGGAAGTGAGTGTGGGGATGGGAGAGAGAAGTCCTGAACGCGAAAAAATGGCACTTTTGAAAGGAAAATTTAGAAAAAGATAAACGTTTGTGATCATTTTCTTCACAGGAGGAGATCAAAATGATTCCTCCTGCACATTTTTGATGGTTTGGACTGTTTGTTTTTCTTTATCATTTGGCTGCTCTTGATCAGCATTGTGTGTTAATCATCCTGTAAGTGTTTAAAGCAATCACACAGAAAGGTCACAGGAAGTCAGGATCTTTTCTTTTTCTTTCTTTCTTTCTTTCTTTCTTTCTTTCTTTCTTTCTTTCTTTCTTTCTTTCTTTCTTTCTTTCTCTCTGCTGTTGGCAAACTAACTCATGGCCTGTATTTGAATAAGGGGAGGACTCAGGCAAATATCAGATTAGACCTCTCCTGTTTTCAGGAGACGAAAAGTCTCAGAGCTCCAGGTTGTGCACATGTGTGTGTGTGTGTGTGTGTGTTATTGGAAGTAGTTTCCAATCATTGATGTCGAAACGAGAAAACTCCATGCTGAGGGAGTTTCCCGCGCTGGCTGCTGCACTGTTTTCCTCTCCTGTGCTTTTATTTTTTCTGTGATTCACTATGAGCAGTTTCTCTTTGCACTTAATCATTTTAAAGTGAGCTGATCTCACTGAGAATCGCAGGCCGTCCATGAAAAACACACACACAGGCTGCATTGTGTGTGCATTTATGGTTAAAAACCATAGGGAGAAAACAGAGGAGGACTTGTTACATCAGGGAACAAACTCATGGATGAGTCCAAAAGAGGAGAACCTAACAGGCGGTAAATGCAATAAAATCCAAGCCCATGCAGTGGCAGTTAATCTCCCAAATCCCCCCACCACCCATTAAATCTTTGGCATGGATGAGTTTAGGGAAAACATGTGGATGCTCAGCGTCCCACTGGGGGCTAATCAATAAAAAAAAAAAAGCCTCTTCTCAATCTGAGACCACAAATGTTCTGCGTCCTGCGAGATTAACTCTCCCAGACCAGTTTAATCCCTTCGGTGCTACAATCTGGGCTGTTTTTTCCTCCAGGAGGCTGCAGGGTCAGGAAGCTCCAGAGCGAACAAAATGTTGAACTTCATTGGAAAAAAAAAAACTGCTCCACAAGTCAGTTTGTTTAAAAAGATAAAGATTCGGTCAAACAGTCGACATTGACAGACACTTTGTGGAGTTTTTTCTTCTTTTCTGTTGTCCCTGAGGGTTTTTTTTTTCAAACTTGTTCAACCAGCGAGGGACCAATTTAAGAAAAAAAAGCTCAACTTGCTCTGCAGGGAGCTGAAGATAATAAAAGGTGACTGTTTTTTTACACTGTTTTCTAGCTGTGATTAATTAAAGTCGTCGTTTTCTGGAGTAAAATCCGCAGTTATCTTGTTTTTGCAGATAGTTTTAACCTCTTCAAACCTGCTGGATCCACCTTAACAAATCCTGCTCAAACCCGTCTCAGAAAATCTGTTTTATAGGCCCCAAGATGGAAGAAAGTATTTTTTTTTAATGCCTATGCACATAAATGTGGGTCAGCTTTGTGTCTACAGAAAGAGAAAAGAACATTCTTTGAGACTTCGGGGAACTGTATTAACTTGATAAGATGAGAGAAATGTGACCTTTTAAATTCCAGAGGAGAACTAAAAGTTTGCAAAGACGATAAATATGTCAGGGAGAATTTTAGGGAAATGAGCAACGCAGTTCATAAGTTTTTAGTCAATGACACATTTCCTGTTGTTTTTTTTTTGTTTTTTTTAAAGCTTTGAACACAGGCAACTACTTGGGATTTGAAATTCAACTGCTTTAAGTCTGAAGGTTCAGAGGGTGTTCACATCTGCAGTGAGTAATCAGTGTGGGACTGATTTTTATACAGATTGCCTCCAGTTTCTGGACAGTGCAGGAGGACAATGACAGGGCTGCGAGTTCCTGCACTTTTCAACTGGTTTGCTTGTTTAAACCCTCAAATGAAAGCTCAAAGTCAGCACTTTAACCGCATAATCTTTGTTTTTATTCTGTTTCAATCCTCTGTGCTGGAAAATTGGGCCAAAACAATGCAAAAATATGCCTCGGCGTCCATGTTTGCAGGGGCTGAGCTGAGTGTCGGACCACAGGAACGCTTCATTTAGGGCTCCTTTTCATTCTTAATTTGTTTGGTTGATTGCATTTTTGATAAACAGATTAAATCACTGAGTGTTTTAAATGTCAGGAAATAGTGGAAAATGTTCACAGAGCTTGTTTTATGTGATTAACAGTTTGAAATCTTTAAATATTCAGTGTACAATGACATAAAACAGGAGAAAAAGAAGCAAAACGTCTCATTTGAGAAGCTGCAAACAGTGAACGTTTCACCATTTTTCCTTCACAAATAGCTAATTTTCTGCCTCTCAGCCCGGTGATTGATTTACTAATTGTTTGAACATTAATTTCTGCTCGATGTAGCGATAAAATCTTGGGTTTTAATCCCTTACTCTGTCTTTTAAAAAGCTTCACTGAAGTGCTTCGAAAGGAGCAGAATATGTGATTGAAGCAGAGGAGAAAAAAGCCACTTGAGGTGAATCTGGAGGAAAAAGCAGGTTAGAGACCTGCTGTGAACTTCTCCTCGCACTATTTGATACCGGCGTTTGAGTGCACTTTAATGAGTTTTAATGAGCGCCGCAGAGGGCTGCACGCTGACGCCAGCGATGTGTCAGTGCTGCTGAAGACCGCGGAGCGACTCGAGCGAGCGAGGAGCCCTGATGGGCCGCGAGGGAGGAGGAGGAGAAGGGCAGCGGACGGCGTCATGTGAGCCACATTAGCTCAGCTTGTTGTTTACGCAATGGATGTTTGCTGGAGCCACTGAGGGACGTCAGAGGTCTGCGTGGTGGGGGGGCGGCACACACACACACAGAAACACACATAAACACACAGAAACACACACACACTCGGTGGTTGTGGAGGCTGTCACTGCTTCTGCAGCCTCACAGTTCTGCAAACACACTCAGCTCAAACAGCAGCTTGAGCTTTTTGGCTGTGTGTGTGTGTGTGTGTGTGTGTTTGTGTTTGTGTGTGTGCTTTTTTTAATTTGCACAGGATTTTAAGAGTCTTTTCAGAGGCAGGAATCTATTTTCATCACAGCTCATCTCTTTTTTTCTGCTGCCTGGCTGGCTGGGAAACGTCTCAGGATGGGTGGCTCTCTTCATCTCAGACTGAGGAGATTTTCTGCTGATCGATTTGAGAGTCGAGAGCGACAGCGTGACCCCCGAGTTGGGTTTTCTTTTTTTTTTTTGTGGCTTGATTGAGGATCAAAGTGTGACTGCAGCCGTGTCTCTGTGTTAATTGGCAGGATGATGAAAGAGGGTGGAAGTCTTTGGGGGAGGTGGGGGGTGAGTCATAGGTGATGCGACTGCATGACCGACTGTTTGACTCCCGCCAGGCGAGTGACAAACGGGGTCAGCTGCTGTGAAGATGATCTTATTTGCATATTTTTGTGTTGATTTTTTTGGGAAATAAGTCAGTTTTTCGATGGATGTTTGTCTGATTTTCATTATGTGTTCGCTGTGTGATCGTACAAGTGTCTTTAAGACTTAAAATTCAGTGGTTTTCTTCCATTTTATTCATAATTTTCCATAAAGTAGCTTTGAATAAGTTGTAGGATTTCAAGTTACACAACAAGAAAACACTTTTTCATTGTGTTTCATCGTGTCGTCTCAGCTTTTGTCAGTTTTGTTTTGTTATAAAAGGAGTTCACAGTGACACATAAGCACTGAGGTGGTTAACTTACTTCATATTCTGTGAATTCACTTTAAGTTTTTTGATTATAGATTAATCGATTAGCCAGTTTTGAGCAAAAAAAACCCCATTTTGCAGTTTTTCCAGTTTGAACATGTTCTTGTTTTCTTGGTTTTATATCTTTACAAACTGAACATTTTGAGTTTTTGACTTTTCATTGGAAAAAAACAAGACGTTTGATGACAACATGAAGGTTTTTTAAACCAAGATTTATCAGCTAATCAAGAAAATGGACCACAGATGAATTGATAACTATATTTTTCTGAATTTCTATTGGAGAAATGTCTAGAAATGATGAGCTGAACAAAGACAATGAGATGTTTAGAGGAGAACATCATTTTTAGGGTTCAGAGTGCATGAAGAAGTGATATTTGCATGATTGATCTTATGTTTTATCACATTGATCATAAGTTTGCAGATCAGATGTCACCGTGTCGTGGAGAAAAAACAAAACTTTCTGAGTTTTTTGAGGAAAGTACAGTCAAACATCTCAAGCAAACCACCTGATCAGGTGCTGGTGTGTGAGGGAAACCCCCCCTCCTCTGCAGTTCACACACCAGATGGAAGTTGATCACCTGTCGGACCAATTAGAACTGACGTTGATCAGCTGGAGCAGAAGCTGCTTCAGTTTGAAGGATGACAAAACAAAGTAGGAAACATCTGGACTAAAAAACTTCACTGAGGAGAAACAGTCATCTTTTAAAGACAGAAAATTCATAGTATTCTGTTAAATTGTGAGAAAGTTATATTTTTAAGGCTCAGATATGAATTTTCAGGGTTTTATCAGCAGAACTGTGCTTTGTATCTTGAGTAAAATAATGGATTCCTTTGAGTTTGAACATTGTTGGAAACACTTTGGATAATGTAAGTCAACAACTCAGCTAAATATTGAACAAAGATACAGTGTTTTCAATGAAGAAATGTTACATTTGGTATATTTAAGGTTAAGAAAACATCTTTTTGCTTCATGAAATCATCAGAATGTTCAGTGTGTTGGATTAACTTTGATTTGTTCCTGTTAAAACTCTGTTTTGTTCAAAGATGAGCCGACTATCAGGGAAAAAAGGACAATTTACACACATTAATACAAATTTTGTGACTGTTTTAGATGCTGAAAACATCGTAAATTCGTAATATTTTTTAATTTAAAGGTCGATTTTGACAAAATCAGTTGATCTGATGTTCTCATTAGTGCAACTGATTGTGTTTTATGTTGTGGTGACTGCAGCCCGACAGAAAGCTCAAGTCTCTACACTTTAAAAATAAATTCATGGTGTAATTTCCTCTTTCACTGTACCTTCCACGTCGAGCTGCAGTGACGTTATCCTGCAGTTCTGTATTATTTTTTCTCCTCGCTGCCGCCTCGATGGATATTTCCGAGTCGCTCTAATTTGTGTGGCTGTTGTCTCTCTCATGTCATTCCAGTTTTACTACTTTGTTTGGCCTTGATTGGTTATCTGATGGAGTTTTGCAGTGGTATGCAAATACAGGCAGCCTGCAGACAATATGCATAGCCTCATATCACAGAACAGAGGCTGCAGAGCTGCAGGCTGGTATGCAAATCAAACAGAGTAACAAGCCCTTTTTTTTTGTTTTTCGCTCGTCTTTAATGAGCCTGGTCATTTATTTTTTGAGCGTTTAAAAAAAACTACACATCTTTGTTGTTCTGTTTTCTTGCCTCTGCTTCGGCTGCTGCTTATCGCTGCAGGCTTTTTCGCTCTGGACTTCCCCAGAGATCAGATGTCTTTCCGTTGGATCTTTACTTGGTTTAAGTTTAGGTTTCCAGAGTTGGCATTTCTCTCTCTTTCATTTGTCAGCCACGGTGGCCTTCGTTGTTCAACCTTAACGCCCACTGCTCTCGTTGTTTATTCTAAAGAAACTGGAATTGCACGCTGCATCATTTCCTGTGTGTTAGATTAGTTTTTCTAAGGAAATTCTTGCCAAACAGATCGTTTATTTGAACACGAACCATCTTTAGTTTCTGTCTTTGTTGTAGTCGTCATGAGGGGAATTCAAAGGAAGCAAATTCGGGCTGTTTTTTCCTCAAAATGTCATGGACTTTGTTGTGGAGTTTATTTCATAAATCAGTACGTTAACTGTGTTTATCTTTCCTGTAACAGGGCTGACGAGGAAAGTGAGAGATGCAGTGAAGAAGAACCGACACGCCTCAGGTCAAAGGTTAACGCTCGTCAGGATGCAGTGTCACGTACAGGAGCAGCCGCTGGCCCTCACCACCGTGAAGTCACACTATCCGACCAATGGGAAGGAAGAGGAGGTGAACACAGGTGAGGAGGTTTTCACCTTTTCATGTTAGTTTTAATCAGAGGCTGACGTCATCAGATCCACATTCATCAAAGTGCAAACGTCCGTCGCTGATAATGAAGGAAATCTGGAAAGAAAACTTTTAGATAATCTAATTCTTAAGATTTTTATTAACTTGAAGGTTCAGTTTGTTCTGGCTGTTTAATCTTTTTCAAATTTCCCTTTTAAAGTTTGCAGTGATGTTTTTTTTTTTGCCTCAGGCTGTTTTTGCTTTGTTTCTATGTGCAGACTCATGACAGTCACAAGGTAAAGACGCCACATGAGGCAGTAAACTGTGTTCACAGAGCATTTTTATGTCAAAAAAAAAAAAAAGTTTGGCACAATTCGAAATAGTTTCTCTTTTATCACTTTCATCATGTGTGTTTTTGAAAACACAGAGATGACGTCAAAGACAACACACACACAACACTGGCAGTGTGTTTTCTGTGTAAACCTGCATGATGGCGGCGTTTTGTCGCAGCTCATTTAACATCAACTCATCTGATATTCCAACGTACAAACATCGATTGATGCACAACATCTTATTTAACAATTTGTGTTGCATTCTAGTGCTGCTGGAAAAAACAGACTTGATGATTGAACACATGAGCCTTTATCTTGTCAAAAATGAATTGAGAGAAGAAAATTAGAAAATTAAAAAAACAAATTTTTATGTAGCACTTCAATCTGTTTTCTTTTTTTAAAATTTCTTCTTTCCATGTGGGTTAAATATGTTTTGGGTTTTGGTTGTATTTTTCCCATCATGCAACATTACACTTACAAATAGGAAGCTAGTGGTGTCTGTGAGTTTCCCCAGTTTCCTCACCAGAGGAGAAGGTCATAAAACGTCTAAAATTATGAACATTTTTAATGTCCTCTCAACTTAAAACATGTTTTTTTTTTTTGTTTTCGATCACTTAAATGTCAGGTTTTGACTTTACTGACTTGTATTTGTGCAAAGTTTGTCACTGGAGAAAATTTTTCATATATTCTTCTATTTGTGTGTGATTTGGTTTGTCGGATATTTAAAAGCCAGTCCCAGACTCCATTTGAATATCACACAATTTTGTCAAGTGTTGCATTGGAAGTGACTTCATTTTCACTGTGAAACCTTCTTTAGGACAAATTCTAAATTTTGGGGAAATTTTTGTAAATTCGGCAAATGTCAGGTTGTCCCCAGAGTTTTGGCTAAAAAACAACAGTGCATTTGGTTTCTGTAAACAGAAAGATGCCAGTAATAATATTCATTTAGAGACAAAGAGAGTTCTGATCACTTTGACTGGTTTGACAGGTTAATATCATGTATCACCAGCGTCTGTTAATTTTGGTTTTACTCTGAGGAGGAAGTGTGTGTGACTTTTGACACAAAATGAGTCAGCCGTGTGTGAAGGGTTAAGCGGTGTTAACAAGTGTGTGTGTGTATATGTGTGTATATGTGTGTGTGTGTGTGAGCGCTGATGACAGAAGCGAGCAGACATTACAATCCATCAAAACAAACTTCATCAAAACAGCAGCTTCCTACCGTCCCCTCTCATTAGACAGAGCAGGTCTTCACACTGAGGAGTCCCTGGAGACACACACACATAAACACACACATAAACACATAAACACACACACATGTGATGGAGAACAAAACATGACACATAATACCTCAATTGTATCAGTCTCCCACAGGCAAAATGAACAATTCTCGCCTGGAGGAGAAACATTGGTGGCATTACATAAGACGACTTGCAACATGCTGTGCACACACACACAACATAATTTCCTGTTGTGTTTTGGTGAGATCAGCTACATTTAACAAAGCATCAAGACTGTGTGTTTAATTGCTACCCGTGTGTGTTCTCCACCGAGTGAAACGCATGTTTAGCCTCCAAACACGTCTGTTTTGTTGATTTTTTTTTTTTTAATCCGTGATGACTGACGGGTGGGGTTTGTTTTCCAGATGCAGATTCTGTGGAGGAGGAGGCGGAGTTTAACTGGGAGGAGTACATGGAGGAGACGGGGGCTAACGCCGCCCCGCACACCACCTTCAAGCATGTGAGTGACTGCGTATGGTCTTCACCTCACACTTTAATCCCACTCCTCGCTGATCCTTTAACTACAGCCTCATAGATAAGTGCCACATGCAGAAATCCCTTAACGACAGAGTGGAGGCAGCCAGGACTCAGCATCACGGCGCTGATGCTGCTCAAATCGAGCGTTTTCATTGGCTTTGTTCCCCTTTATGACGCACAATTGTTAGACGACCTCTGCCAGTTTTTTTAAAAACACAATTGAGAGTGTTTACTGAAGCCCAGAAGAAGATAATAAGATGGTTACAAACAGGCCCAAGGAGGTAATTAGCAGTGTTTTAATGAGACTAATAATGAGAAAAATGCAACCCTAACCCAAGTGAATTAAATTGTAAAGAAAAGTCCTGTTAAATCCCTTTCTGAGGTCTTTATTTTAATTTTAATCATCTAAAACTGGGCAGAAATCATTATCAACATCAATCATTGATCACAGAGTAACTTCTCACTGTGTGTCTGTTCTCAAATGAGTATCTGATGAAGATCTTTCCAGGAAAAGTGAAGCATTTCCATAATATTTCCCAATCTGACGCTCTGTTGCAAATCCGCCTCCACACTGCCAGGAATAAAATTCTGGAGAAGAAAAAAAAACAACTCAATTCTGATGGGAAAATGACTCGCATCTGCTTTCAGAGTGTGCCAGCTTTTAATTGTAGCAAATAAACTTCTTCCACATTGCTGAAACCTCTAAATTACCAGAAAACATGCCAACAACATGCCCTCATGGAAGCCACAGGAAAGAAATATCGCCACTTCTGCTGTAAAAACTCTCTTAACACCCAGTTTACATGTGAAACGGTCGCAGTTTGCTTCGGTTTAAGCGCCAAAAAAAAAAAAAAGAGGCCAAAGGATTGCGACTGTCACGGTTTGTGGTTTTCATTGAATCATTTCCTGTTTTATTTTGTAGTTTCTCATCTTTTGTTCCTCTTCCTGTCTCTCTTTGCTTCTAGCTCTGTTTGGGTGATGATGAGTTTGTCCCGTCCCTCCTTTGTTTTCTTCTTTTAGTGTTTTTTTAAATCTGTTCCTCCCTTTTTGAATCATCAGTTCATCTGCTTCTGATCTCCCAGTTCTTCCTTTCTTCTTCATGTCCTCCTGGTTTGTTTTGTAGCTCAGTTTTGGAATTTTCTCCTCAGTTTTTGGACTCTTGTGTCAGATTGTTTTTATTCAAGCTCACTTTTTGTTTCTTTTATGTTGTTTTAACCTTTTAAATGTGACATTGAGGAGCTCAAAATGAAACGAGGCTGCAGCTTCATGTGAAAAGCAAAAACTTAAGTGATTAATGTGGCTAATTTAACAAAAAAAAACACTAATTGAACCTTTAAAAAAAACACGCAAAATGATGATAGAATCATAAGATCACTGTGCGATTTAGTCAAGAGTCTTTAAATATCAAACATTATTTAAAATCAGCAGTTTTTTTATGCTGAATTGCAGCAAAATGTCAAGTAATGTTACGTGTGAACTTGTCCATTCTGCAGAAGGCCGGCTCATCTTTATCTCCCATATCTGAGTTGGGAAACAGCTTAAGTTCTGCAGAAAAATGACTCATCAGATTTATAAAGAAATACGACACGGCTTGTTTGAGTCGACCTGATCGACGCTGCTGAAATGCAGATTTTTGAAGAGTAAAGATTTGGCAGAGACTCTGCAGGCCAGCTGTGCTCTGCTCTGATTCGCCGGGCTGAAGCTCGTATCTGATACCGAAGTGAACTGGAGCGAAACCTGCCGAGTTCAGACAGACAATCACAGTCCAGGTCAGCTGAGAGGTCGGCCGAGCTGCATGTCGCCATCACCGGCCGTGCAGTCCGTTTAACATGTCAGACTCACCTGCTCGAGCTGCTGCTGCTGCTGGATGGGATCTCACATGATCATCAGAGCAAAACAAATCCACATTTATGTTCGTTTTTAGCCAAAATGCTCCCGTTTAGTATCTGATATTATTTAGCTCAAAGCTGCTGTTCGCTAACGAGACATGTTGGTGCTGAGGAACTGAATGAGCAGCCTGGTTTTTTCTGTTTAATTAAAGTTGTTCCTGTCGATGCTGAGCTGCCAAAATGGACTTTTTAAGGCAAATGAATATATGCATAATGTCCAGATGTGACTTTGACTCTTAGATTTCATATAAAACGTACAGAAAACAACAGATGTTAGTGGTGCAGAGCAGCTTTTTGAGTATCAGTCAAACCATAAACTACTAAATGTTTGCACTGACACATTTCTACTTGTTTATTTAGACTTTGATTAGAGATTTCTTGATTTAAATGATTTAATAAATGATCATATGAGCAGAAATGCTTTGCAAACTGGATTCACAGAGTTTGAAATATGCGGATTTGAATCAGTTTAGAGTTTTTTTTCTAAAGAAACCGTAATGTTTGTAAGTTTTACTCTAAGGTTTGTGTATCAGTCTAGAGCCTCAATTTGGCGTCATGGACGTCGCTATCTTTGTTTTTTTCTTTTTTTTTTTTTTGGAGGCAGAGGTCACCATATTTGGAAAAGAGGGAGGAGCTCAGGTGGATAGGACGCCAAGCAGTCATAGTGGCCCCACCCTAAATTGTTCATACCTTTAATATATTCAAAATGTGTTAGTTATATAAAGTTAATTTGCATAAAGTAGCTACAGAGACCAAAACTGTGTTTTAGCACCAGAAATTAAACATGTTTATTTTTGCTGAAAAGTTGCCGTTTTTCTCTCAGGTTGTTGGCGTAGTTTTTCATCCTGGAAATTGCTGCTTGTTTGGAACAAATACATGTATGAGACTGTCAAAGTTTAAACTTTAAAGCATCTTAAGAGGAAAACTGGACTTTACACTGATTTAATACAAAGTTGCATGCTGTATTTTAAAAATTTGGACTTTGAAATTTGTGTTTTTGAGGAGATTCAGCCCATCAAACCTCTAATGTGTCGTCTTGTTGCTGAATTTAGACACTGAGGTGGATTTTTCTCGTTGGGATTTCCAGCTCACTGTTTATATTTGAACTGCCTATAATTAGCTTGTAAAGCACACTGACCTGTAAAACAAGTGCTGTACAAGCTCACCTCGATTGATTACATAAAGTAAACATTTATTTTATTTTCCATTCAGGTGTTCATAAACTGCTGCAGCACCTTTTGTTTTTATAACAGCTTTTTCACTAAAGCAGGTTTGCTTAAATCAACTCAAAAATCCAAGATATTATCAGATTATTGATTTTTATTGTTGATCCAACAAACAACAAACCAAAAAAAAACCCCAGCTGGTTATTAAAAAACCTGCCAGGTTTTGCCTCCATTAACGTGTTACATCAGAGTAGGAGAGCCAGATGGGCGCGAGCGGTTGATCCTGGATGCGAGCGCTTTATCCACCTCGAGTGACCCGCCGTTTGACTGACGGAGCAGCTGTCTGCCCCCCCCCCACCATGAGGCGAACGTCTGAGATTTAAAGCGGCGTGTTACAGTTCCTTACATCACTCAGGGTGATGACTGTACGACGGGGCGGGATCAGAGTGTGTGGGTTTTTTCGTGAGGGAGCCTCGATGTCGGACAAAACTGTCTGTGTGTTGATTTGAGCGTCTGAGGTCTCGTGGGAAGCTAAATTGCCTTGTTGGTAAGTGGATTGAGTCACTGGGAAACAGACCATGAATTCCCCAGAAAAAATGTGATTCAGTAAAGTGCAGCCCTCACATCTCGCTGCCTCTCCGCCTGGACAAACTGAAACAGTGATTTCTCCCGGGCCTGCACACACACACACTCTCACACACACACACAGAGGCAGTGTTTGCTGCCGAGGCTGCCCGTAGCTCTCTTACATAAGCCAACCAGAGTGATACAGCACGTTTGCATTGTTGAAGCAGGAAGTCACGGGGCCATTTGTATTGTGTTTATTTCTAAGATGCTGGCTTTTTCCATTCAGTTATGTGCCTGTGTGTGTGTGTGTGTGTGTGTGTGTGTGTGTGTTGAATGTGAACATCCTGTTGGGCATGTTGAGTTCTCAAGAATTGTATAGAAGCCTGTGGCCATGGTGGAAACACATTACGCTGTGTTGCATTCACTGGCGTACAGATTTATCACTCTTCTCTGCACAAGAACAAGCTGAGAGGCTGTTTTACAACACAGAGGGCTCAGTTTTAGGCTGTTTTTAATAATTAAAAACTCACCTACGCATGTTTTACTGCCAACATTCAACTTTAAAATGGTCGTTTGTGAAAAAATCCCTTAGCAGCTGCGAATACTGTGTTGTTTTTTACCTAAATGTTAAATGTTGTGATATGAGACAAGACGATTTAGGTTTTGTTTGCAAGACTGAAGAAGTTGTGTTACATGCAAGGAAAAAAGAGAAAAAATCTCTGAAATGCAGGCAAACCTTTGGCATTAAATCACTTTTATAGTTAAGAGAAATTAGTTGAAAATGATTGAAGTTTCAACATGTGATATTACATGTTTAGCTGTGAGTTTTTTTAATTTTGGGGAAGCAGCAGGAGCATCAGTGTAGGAAGCAAAGTGATGACCTGCTGTAAACGAAACAGCAGCAAAAACACATTTCCACCACCGAAAATCAAAACGGGCAGCTTAAGTGATTATATTTAGAATATCTTCTTCAGTGCTGTCAGACAGTCCTTCCTTCCTGACCCGAAACTGAAGTCAATATATCCGTCTTTGCTCTCTTCAAAGCCACCAAACTCCTTTGACAAAACGGTCGTTTTAACTCTCAGAGCACAGGAGTCGTTGGTCTGCTGCTGCCTCAGTCTGATGTTGTGACTGCAGTGTTTTAAAAGGTTAATTTGGATTCACTGAAGGTCACAAAATTCCACAAACAAACCGACTGATCGAAGCCACCACTGTATTTTCAGAGGTGAAATAGTTCAAATGAGAAATCTTCTGTATTTCTGCTGACAGGAGCTTCAGGAGCTGAATTTAAATGAAGAGGGAAACCATCATTAAGCCACATAGTCCTGATTAAGATTGTTAGGGGTTTTAACTATTATTTCAAACTTTAATGTTCCTTATTTAGTATATTTTATTATTTTATTGAGAGAAACGTTGTTGGAGGGTCAGTTTTTGTCAGTTCAGCCATTATTCCTGCTCATTTGATAACATTTGCTCACTGTTTTCAACCATGAGATCTGCGTTTGGACGCAGCATCGACGGTCAAACTGTCAGATTCAGACTATAAACAAAAACCCCAACTTGCTGTAAAGATTAAAGAAGATCAGACATCAAAAATATGACCCCATCTGCCTGTAAATGTCCTCCTTGGTTCGCCTTTGAGCTGCCGTACTTTAACTAGGGTTCATTGGACACGCAGATGTTTTAGCTTACAGGATGAACTACAGAACAAAGACAGAACGTTCCTTTAACGTTTCTGCCTGTTTTTATCCCCTTCAGGTGGAGATCAGCCTGCAGAGCAGCTTTCAGCCTGGTATGAAGCTGGAGGTGGCCAATAAGAGCAGCCCCGACACGTACTGGGTGGCCACCATCATCACCACATGTGGCCAGCTGCTGCTGCTGCGCTTCAGCGGCTACGGTGAAGACCGCAAGGCCGACTTCTGGTGTGACGTCATGACGGCCGAGCTGCATCCAGTGGGCTGGTGCACCCAGAACAACAAGACCCTCATGCCCCCCGAAGGTAGGAAGAAAATGCCCCGAGACACACATTCAGCCCGAAAGTGAGCTTTTACATGCATGTGTGTCACAGTTCAATGCCAAACAATTTGTTTATCAGGCCGTCGGTTGATAAGTTCAATGATAAAACCATAAATAAAAGCCCTGAGTGTGAATAAACAGGTGATGAACCAATCAGGAAACATCTGCTGTGGCTTAAAGATATAAAGTTTAGTTGGGATTTCCTGTCATCTCTGTTAAAGTTCAACTAATTCTTTATATCGACTTATCTAAAACAATGATAAAACAAACATGAGATGTTTTATCACACATGGTGCTTTTTTTAATGGAGTATAATCCACAGATTTTGCTGTAGAATCAGTTTACATTACAAAGCTGGTTAAAGCTTTGATAAAGGTTCATTATTTTCAATTATCAGCTTTTATTTAACAGAAAAAACAGGTAAAAATCAAGAAAACATTAAGTTTAAAATAAGGCTGAAAAGTTTGGCAAAATGGCTCTGCATGTCACCATTTATTGTATTTCTTTTATGAATTTATAAGGTTTTTGTTGTATAATTTGCATTATCCTCGTTCATCTATGAAGCTTCTGAAGTGGACACTTTTCTGAACTGTGCAGGAATTTTGTAAATAAAATATTTTAGTCCAAAAGTATTCAAATTTCCTTTTTTAACCATTTAATGTTGAGTTTGTTTGGTAGAATAATGAGAGTCATGTGATGCACAAACTTTAAAATTCTCTGAGAAAAAGACATTTATGCCTTTTGACTGAAGTTCGAGAATCATGTTAAAGTTCATGATTGGTGCTGTGAGCTTTAGATCATCGGGACTTCCTTTTTTTTGAGGGACAAAGTTTTTAAAACATAAAAAAATCAGTAAAAAATTAGCCTGAACTGTATTTCATCATGTAATTATCAGGTGCAAGCATTAATATTGAAATCTTTGGCTTGAAATGACGCTTTCTAGGAAATTTTAAACATTGTCAGAAAAGAGCAGCTAGCGGTTGACTCAAGTTTATTCAGAAGAGTCAGTTTGGCCTAATTATACACACACACACACACACACACACACACACAACATGTGAACACCTCCCATGTTAAGCTTTCCAAGAATGCTTTAGAGAAGCTGAGTGGACGGACAGGTTTTCATTGTCAGGTCGGCTTAACCGCCGCATCACGCCCTTGCCATCACGGGCGGCGTCACGCAGCCTCACACACTCTCACAGACCAGACAGGTTTTCCTCTGTCATCAAACATCTCCAGTCTCCACAGGAGCATCTTTTTACTCCTGATCTCTGCCCTTTCAAAATAAAACGTCCTCCCTAACTTCTCCAGCGCCTTCTCCTCCTCCTCCTGCGCTCGTTTCCACCTGCAGCGTCTCCTCTCGCCCTCAGATAGATGACTCACCCTCCTCGGCCTCGTTCACACCATTTATTTTCCCCCGACACTTCCCCGCTGATGGATGGGCTCGTGCCTCCGTTGTTGTGGAGATGACCTGGATATGTTTCCACCTGACTCGGGTGTCCTCGCCCTCACGCCGCCTCCAAACGTCCTTTTCAGTCAGCGACAGCGTTTCTTTTTTTCACCTACTTGCTCGTTTGTCTTTTGCAGGAAACGTCTGAATGCACAAGTTTTAATCAACGTTTACGTCACGAAAACATCAGATTTAATTTGCTTTCAGTGCTGCAGGGGAGGAGCTTTTTTCTTCTCTTGTTTTGTTTTTTATTCTAGTAAAACTGCAGCCATCAGTCGATTAATCAATTAGTTGTTAACTGTTAAATCAATCACCAACTAATTTTGATAATCAAATAATCTTGAGGGTTTTTTTAAAGAAAAAAAGTCTGTCCACAAAAAGCTTGTGAAAAAATGCGCATGAAAAAAAAACATGGACATTTTAAATGTTGCATCATTAAAGCCACAAAAAAAAAACAGTCATGCAAACTTCTCCAAATGGTGTTTACATGTTTCTGCCTTTAAGATACAGAACTTCCTGGACTAGAAAAAAGAAAAACAGGAAGTGCAACATTTGAAAAAACAACTTAATTGTCTTTTATGGGCTCAGAACTTCTCTGTTGATATGCAAAACAAGTCAAAAATCCAGTCAGTCAGTCAAAAGAAGAATAAATTTCTTTGATTAAATTGTAAGTTTGATGAGATTTCCATCATTCAAAATGTAAAAACAAGAAAAAAATCTTCAAAATAACTTTTCTGTGTTGTATACTTGAATGAAACTTACATTTTTCTTCCTCTTGTGTTTGATTATGACCTGAGAAAAGTAACAGCAACCAAAGTCAATTCAGATATTGTCCCATTTTACAGTAAAATATGTTAT
>JAPZDY010000015.1:15833528-15845868 GCA_029783645.1 Ctenochaetus hawaiiensis | reverse complement strand
TTGTCCCATTTTACAGTAAAATATGTTATAATTGAACCCTGAGCTCAGACCTGTTAACCCTCATCGTCCTGCGTCCGCAGGAGGCTCGTTAACTTCAGATTTTCCCCTTTTATTAACGATGATAGACAGCTGACAGCGTTGCATTTTAATGATGCAAACTGAAGCATAAATCATGTCATGAAGGCGTTTCTGTTTTCCCTCAAGAAGCTTCTGCAAGATACTGTCAATTTGTGAATATGACCCCCCACCCCCCCAAAAAAAAGACGACTTTGTTGCTTCATTTCAAGGCTTTGCATCATGTTTTACACTTTTTCCTGAGTGTGTGTGAGTGTGTGTGTGTGTTGTTTAGTCAGCTGGAACATGAGGGCAGAGTAAAAAAAAAGTGTGTGTGTGTGTTTTTGAGTGTGCACACTTGTGTCACAGCTACCTGTTTTATCCGTTTTTTCCTTTTTTTGTTTGTTTTTTTGTTTCTCAGATAACATTTACCTAAGAACAGGTAAGCAGCTCTAACAGCGCCTCTGACTAACTCGCCTGCTCGCTAGCGGCTAACATGAACTCCACACTGTGTCAACGTTAGCCCTCGGAGCTGCATGTACAGTGTGCTTCCTCCTCCACCACCTCCTCCTCCTCTACCTCCTCCACCTCCTCTTTTCACCTCTCTACAGGAAGTGACCTCACAGCTCAGTTGTCTTGCCTTGCCTCCTCTTGCATGTGACTCCTTCTTAGCTGAGTGTGTCCATAGAGTGATAACACACACACACTTGCACACACACACACTTGCACGCACACACACACACACACACACACACAGTGCTGGTTTGCTAAGCTGTGCTCGTTTGATAACTTGTGCAAAAGGCAGCGGCTCGGCTAGAAAATGTGTTGCTTTGATAAACAGGCGTCCTCTCATGTGCAACAAACAAAGTGGGTCCTGCAGTGAAAACAATGTGTCGAGTCCATTAATCAAGTGAGGAAAAGGTCGGAAGTTAAACAACTGCTGTGTGTAAAATAAAAAAAAGCATTTCAAGGGGAAATGGACACACACTTGACTGCAAACACACACCACAGCTGATAACAGCCAGTTCAAAAACATTTATCTGCTTTTATGAATTAAGTTAAACGTCAAAATTACATTATGCTGGATGGTTTATTGACTCGTCTGTATATGTAAATATAGTCTTGGAAAACTAAATTTAAAAAAATCAAATAATAATGCTTGATAATTTAAGGCTGCTTCTGTGCTGCTTCCTGTTGTTTTTCAGCGTTTTCTCTCTGTGTGTTGCATATTTATTATTCCTTGTCTCGGTATGGATGTGAGTGGGCGGGTTTGGTTCGGGATGTGAGGCTGTAGGCTTTGTTTCTTGGCTTGAGATGTGACTGAAAGGCCTATAAGAAATATATTATGTTAAAAAAAAAAAGATAAATTCCTAGCATGTGCTCCCTGAGACAGATGTTGTGTTTTCCCAAAGCTAAAACCTTCAAACTCTTGTATGTGAGAGCGAAACAGCGAGTTCATCATTAGCTTATTTTAAAGCTTTGGACGGTTTTACGTTTGAAGTTTGTCCAGCTGTTAGTGAATCGTTTATGTTCACATTTGACTTTTTTTCTAAAGTTTTTAAAGACTTCCTGCATGTTTTTAACATGTGAAGCTAAAAATATTCATTTGAATGAGCCTTTTTTTTAAACACTTTTTGGACATAAACTGATGTTAAGTCTAATGATGAATCGCAATAATGATGATCTGTAAAGAGTCAGTTTATTCATATTAACAAGAAGTTGTATTATCCGTCGTATCTAAATGAGATGATAAATAACATTTTTGGCAAGAAAAGAAATTCATGAGTAATAGGGACACTATTTCTAAAAAGATATTTTATGTTTTGGATCAACTGCGAGCATTTCTGAATCGATTTGCTTCCATCGTAACAGATGAATTTCTAGGCAAATTCGACCAGCTTACCAATGAGCTTTTTAAAGGTGCTTTATATTTAAAAAAATCACTGTTTGTCAAATGTTTACTCCAAATGTAATTGGGAAAACATCACCTGTATCATAAGGGCATAAATGTAGATCCAAATGGACAGAGAAAGTATAATTTCAGCTTAAAAAAAACAAGGAAATGCTCCATCCTTCCCTTAGGTTTTTACAAGCTGTTGCTTAATAGCCTCGGTTAGCTTTAGCAGCAGTTTACTGATACGTAGTAAGTTTGGCTTCAGAGTTTCTTTCACTTTCCAACAGTTGCGGACAGAAGCCAGTGTTTACTCCCTTTTTGCTTCTATTTCTGTCATTTCTTGTCTTTTTAAAATGTCTATCCATGTGTCTTAACGTCTGTGGGCAGGTGGTGGTGGTGATGGTGGTGATAACAGCCGCTTGCTAAGAGTTTCAGCCATAACTTCATTTACTCTCCTGTTCATTGACAAACTGTCCTGATTCGTACCTTTGTCAGTTTTGACAATAAATTTAAAAAAAGTGCTTCTTCATCCTTTCATGCTGCACTGAGGGCAGATCGGACGTGACATGGACTCACTATCACTTCTTGAGGTGCAAAGTGGTATTACATGACAGGCCAGGCTAAGGCTAGCTGGTTAGCTAGTTAGCATGCTAACTTCAGTGGAAATCTCTGCAACACAGTACATAATCGTCTGTGAAAAAAATATCAAAACCTTTTCTTTTTCACAATCAGTTGATAAGTTTAGTCAATTTTAAATGTTTACAATTAAATTTCTTACAAAAAGCTCCTTTTTAACAAAGTAATTAAAGCAGCAAAGGCAGGTTTAATTAGTGTTGTTGAGAGAGATAAATGACTTTAATCAGTAATCAAATATCAAAACCTTTCAATCAGAGGAGGGTTTTTTCAAAAAACTGAGCTTTAAGAATAGATTTTTAAAATGAAAAGACTGATTTTAGGGATTACTGCGACTTTGGAACACACAGGCTTCTGATTGGCTGCAGCAGCTCAGTGTTCTTTTTAAAAAAATCCTCATAAATTTTACTTTCAAATACTTTTCCCTGGTTTGGAAGAAGGTGCACAACTGGAATTCAGTTTGAATTTAAACAGGTTTTCAAATTGGGACAAACCACATAAAACAAACACAC
This sequence comes from Ctenochaetus hawaiiensis, assembly GCA_029783645.1. Classification (NCBI taxonomy): domain Eukaryota; kingdom Metazoa; phylum Chordata; class Actinopteri; order Acanthuriformes; family Acanthuridae; genus Ctenochaetus; species Ctenochaetus hawaiiensis. Next base: position 15,842,775 of record JAPZDY010000015.1, on the reverse strand, counting down.
CTAAATCTCTCGTCAAACTCGCTTACTCACTTGTAAAACACACACACACACACACACACCACACACCCCGTCTCCTCTCTCAGCTCCTCCACTTCAAATGCTCCTCTAACTGATGAGTTCAGCAAAGCTTTTTTTTGTGCTCATCAAATCAACGCTCGGATTAATCAGCGTCTGTCTGCTGCAGCGCTGCGAGCACTTCTGTTGCATAATTTGCTCATTTTTAGAAATTAGAGTCAATTTAAAGGCGGTTTAACAGCGAAAACTGTCGGTTTCTTTCCCACCTCACCTGCAATAACTTCATGCCACACCTGCAGATATTCATGTGTGGTAACTCACGTCGTGCTAAATTACAAAGTTTTAAATCAAAACTATCAACCTGTTCATGTGTATTTATTAAATCTTTCTCCTTTGGACCTTTGGCAGGTAACTGAGAACGTTTATCTCACGCGGGGAAACAGATCCAGACAGGGAAAATGTAATTCAACCCGCTATACGTATTTATGGTATTTGGACTGTATGTGAAGCCTCGGGGTCGAGCTCAGGGAGGGAAGCTTGTTCAGACACAGTTGGGAGTCTCTCATGTGCGTGCGTGCGTGCGTGTGTGTGTGTGTGCAGGACACATTCATCCATTCATGTAAAGAGCTTTTTAAAGCGACAAATTTGGTCATGTGAACGGCCCCCTGACAGAGAGCATTTGCATAATGAATTCACCATGCCGCTTCCTGCCAGAGCCTGTTGGAGATGATGCTCTGAGATAGACCTGTCTTCTTCTTCTGCCTCTGTGTGTGTGTGTGTGTGTGTGTGTTAGGTGAAGTTTGGTGTAGTGTTTTAGAGTAAAGGGGGGGATTGTGGTGAGAGAGAAACCAAGGGGCTGCTTCAGTTCTGGCGTGACCCCCTAAAACATTCTGCATGAGTCAAGTCTTGCATTTTTACCTGATACCATGAACGCCTCACTGTTGGTAAATTATCAAACAGAGTTTTGCTTTGAATCGGCACATCAGTGTCTTCATGATTTACAAACTAACAGTTACGAGGTGCAATGAAACATTTTCCTGGCTGTTACTGTTTTGTTTCCTGAACGTCATCATCTGCTTATAGTTCATGTAAACCGTAACTTTTAAGATATTCCAAAGTTACATCCTTTAATCATCATCAGCTCCTGAGTTTCATGTTTTTGTCACCCTTTGTATGTTTAACTTGCAATTTTTGTCATAGATCTGAAACTTGAGACCAAACTTCATCTTAGGTAACATAAAAGAAGTCGTAGGAAGCTGGATCTCGTGTTTGGGAACCCATTTGTCAACATGCCACAGTTTAGGTTGTTTAGGATTGAATCAGTAGTTCTTAGTGAAAACCTGTTGGACAAATCTATGGCGCACAACCTCACAAATGACAAAGAAAACCTTCATCTCCCTGCATGTTCTTTGTTTGGCTCCTGACCTGTCGTGCTTTCTTCAGTCTTGGCTTCTTCATCTTTGGTCTCTGCTTCTTGCCGTAGACACAATTCTCATCCCTCTAGTTGTGATAATCCTGGATGTTCATAAAGTTTTCTTCATTCTGGGTCTGTTGATCCTCACAGACTCCAACATGGTGTTGCTTCTGCACCAAAGTCAGGAAATCACAAAAGTGCACAATGGCGGGTCACAAGAACTCATGTAACTTCTGTGCTGATGATGATCAAGCCATGCAACTTGGAATATTTCTCATAAAAGTGTTTTTTCTTGCATCCTCTGCATGCATATTGCGATGCAGCGCTCCATTTGTGCAAAGCAGAGTTAGTCTTGGAACTTTTCGATCACACCTCATAGATCGCGACTTTTTGTTAACCTGTAGCTATTTCAGCTCGTTTATTTTGACCAGTTTTGTATTTCAGATGCAGTTTTAATGTTTTGCTCATATAATTTTTTATATCTTCCCAAGCCCTCATAAAGCTCTTTGAGCCGCCGAGTGCCTGATTGGTGCTTTTATAAATAAACTCGCTGTAGCGTCAAAGTGGCTGAACAGGAGGAAGCATCGCGGTTTTATGTCCGTGAGAAGAGTCCAAAGGTGGTGATCATATTTGTACTGCAACAAAACGTTCTCCTCTATTCTTGAGCGATAAAATGATTAGATCATCCCTGCATTTACAGTAAATGGCCACTTTATTAGGTACACCTGCAGAATCTCATGCAATCCAACAGCACGGCCATAAATCCTACCTTCAGAAAGATAAAAGTTCACTTTTATTGGCGCTGTTTCTGTTTGCTGAGGTGCCAGACTTTATTATTAAGAGAAGCTTTTATTGTTTTACCAAGTCAGTTCCCAAAAAATGAGAAGGAAGGAATATTATCAACCTATTTTAATACGATTTAATCCGCCCACAGAAGCTACAACCTGCAGTTCTCTGTATTTATTTCCTTTTAAACTACATGGTTGTACCTAATAAAGTGGTCAGTCAGTGTGCGTGTTTAAAAACCTGCAGACCGACATTTAGTTTCATAAAAACTGTCACAAGAATTCACAGAGCAGCACCGACATGCCGAGAAGCTCCTTTTATTCCTAAAATAACAACTCGATATAGAAATAAAGTGTGTAGAGACTGTGCCACAATCCTGCAGGTGAGGAGAGTAAAAACTGAGGAAAAACAAGCCCAGAGATTTTTAAAAGATTAAAGTTACATTTCAGACACTGAAGGCAACATTTAACACCATTTTAACACCAACAGTCTGCAGCTCCTGCAAGTGTTTGGTTGCATTTTCACTGCAAGACGACACCTCGTCTTCTGAGTCAAAAAGGATGAACTTTATTCTCATTTAAATGAATCAGGAAGCTTCGTTTTGACTCAACTGACAGTCGACTACGATCGCACGAGTTCGAGGCTCAGTGGCAGACAGACAGTGACAGACAGAAAGGCGGACAGACAGACCGACCCCTCCCTGCTGTAGATTTGCATGACCCCACAATGTAAGTGTGTATGTAAACGTCACACAAGTGTGTGTGCGTGCATGTTTTCCTCTTTGCATGATCAATCATTACATTGGTCATGTTCCTCTTCTTTGGTTTGTGTATTAAACTTTTCCATGGATGGACAATCAAAGGCAGCACAAGACAAAGCAGACATAAACACACCGACAATAACCACACACACATCTTCACTGTGTGTGTGTGATCTGTTCTGTTCCCGTGGGCCTCTTAAGTACTCACCACAAACACATCACTAAGGTGATTCATATTTACACAAATTGCTCTAATATCCCTGCCCTGTCATGAGCGGGGCCATAAAAACGTTAACAACATGGCGTCTGAAAAACCGTCCGGCTTTAGTTCAGCTGAACGTCTCTCGATGATAAACACGCCGATTTGTGCTGCGTGACATTTTATGCAGCCGTTCATGACCCGTTTGAAAAGCCCGTCAGTTAAATTGGAAGCAGGTAAATTGCTGGAATTGACTCGGCTGTCCTCCTCTCGTGTGTTTCGGGGCTGTTCGTCTCCATGCCGCTGCATAATAACTGGATGAGACGGAGGGGGAATCAAGTGTAATTTGCTCCCATTAACTCTGATTAGAATCTGTTGCACTGCTGTGATCGCTGCTGAAAAAAACAACAACCCAGAGACGATTTTTCTTCTTTAATTATAACATTGATTATCTAAAGCAAAGCCCTTTAAATAAGCCTCGTGCTCGGAGCCGAGGTTGTTTACAGAGAAGAGGAGGATGCAAATACCCAGGATTCACTGCATGTAAATTCATATTTTTATTGTGTGTTTTTTATGCAAGATATTTGCTTGGAGACTTGAGTCAGCGCCGGTGCAGCCTGGGCCTGTGGGAGGAGGTGGAGGAGGAGGAGGGAGACGGGGGAGGTTGAAGCTGCGATAGTGGATGGGGGAGGAGGAGGAGGAGGAGGGGAGGAGGTGTTTTGAGGATCTCCTCCCTCAAGGTTAATTATGCACTTATTGTTCAGTGAAAGTCAGGCTTTCACCTCTACGTGTCTGCCGCCTTTGGGATGGAAATGAAGAAAAAATAGATCATTATTTATATGAAAAAGCACTACAGTGTAATGAAAGTGCAAGCCTGGGGGGGGAGGGGGGAGGAGGTGAGGTGAGGAGCGAGTGGAGGTGAAGGAGGGTTGTGTTTTAGCTTCTGCTACAACCATTCGGCTGAGCTGTAAATGGCTTCATGACTAATCTCAGCAGGATCTGTAAAAATAGTTTATCTATTTCTGCACAGCCGAGATCAACGGAGGTGTGTGTGTGTGTGTGTGTGTGTGTGTGTGTGTGTGTGTGTGTGTGTGTGTGTGTGTGTGTGTGTGTGTGTGTGTGTTTAAACTTACAAAGTCCAGCAGCAGCAGCAAGGAAAGAAAATAGTCTCACAGGAAAAAACACTATTATTAAACAGGCGCGCAGAGTGACCGTGCTGCCTTCAGAGGAAAATGGTTTGATTTATTCACCAGCTGTTGATTCGATTCAGGACACCAGAGGATTTTTATTGATTTGGTCTCAGAAGTCAATCACGTATTTAAATCCTGAAGCAGCCTCAGCGGAGTGAAACTGTCACTTGTGTTTAATCAAATCTATGATTAGACGAAAAAAAAGGGATTAAATTGACTGTAATGAGAAAGTTAAAGCTCTTTTCTAAACAAACTTTTACAGTTTCAGTCGAACTGTGGGAAAATTTTCTGTGCTGCTGTTCGAAAGTTTGACGGTTTCGCTAAAGCTGAAAGCTCAAAGACTCCTGTGGGTTTCATTTTTACATGTTCTAGAAATGTTTTGATGTGTTACAGTGTGAATGTGTGACACTATTTTTTTTTCTTGTTCTTAATACCACAGATTTTAAAAGAGATTACATCACATTTATTAACCTTAGAATAAAAAATTGCAGGATAAAAAATTTGAGAAAAAATAAAAAAAAGTGTCTTTTTTTAGTGTCTCAACAACTAAAACCGATATCTGAAAAAAGGAAGTGAGTGCAGCTCTTTTTGAGATGTTATTTCTGTTATGTGCAAAAAAGGAGAAATTTAAAGGCAAATGTGTAAAAATGAAGTCAGAATTTATGTTTAAAACATTAAAGTTGAACGAAAACTACAAATGAAAGTTGAAGTAACATTTCTGACGTTTGTGATGTTTTCCAAATGTTGCAAGAGGATTGAAAACAGCTTAAGTTTCCTCTGAATTTTGTCTGTAAAATATCAAAATAAAAGTGATAAACGTTACTGAACTTGCTGACAGAAAGTAGAGAAATAAAAAAGAGAAGTGGAGCAGCAGAAATAAAAACTACTGAAACATCTCAGCTCAACACTGTTGTGAAATAAACCTTTTTATGATTCAGCCAACTAGTTAACCATTAAATGCCCCAGTTTTAGTCTTTTTTAATGAGGATTATTTCATTCAAAAGCTCAAAGACGAATTTACTCTCTTTTTTTACTCTACTTTTGAAAAAAAATTCTCTTGTAACAAACTAAACGGAACCAAACAGATGGTAAAAAATGTTCTTTAAGAGAAACTTCACAGTGCAAAACAACCTACTTTCATTATCAGCAGTGGTGTGTTTGAGTGTTTGAACTGAATTTCACTTTCACTTTAGCGCTGATGCTAATCGCTGCTGCAGGCCGGGTCAGTTCACACAGCCCGTTGTTGTCATTCTGAGACTGTGACTCATTTAGAAACGTTTCAGTGACTCCAACAAGTGTTTGAGTTTGAGGAGGGTTATTTTTATTTTAGTTAAGAAAGTGACTAACAGGAAAAACACGCAGGACCCTGAAGGCCACGCAGCATCTTCCCTGGAATTTCAGCTCTGCCTTTTCAAGTGGAGTGGGGAGGAGATAAACAGGAGGGTGAGATCAGGAGTCAAGAGCAAATGAAAAGATACCAAACGCAGGAATTATACAACACTGTTGCACTGTGGGAAAGAGGAAGCAGAGAGAAACCACCTCCCTCATTCAAATCTGCTGGAACTTGTGTGTGTTTTTTGGTGGATTGGTGACAATGTGGAGACACACTTAAGCATTTGGGTGAAAGTCTTTTCAATGAGCCTCAAGTTGAGTTTTAAGTCTTTTAATCACAAGTTTAAGTCTCAAGTCTTCACAGCAAAGTAAAAGTTAAATGTTCAGTTTTTTTGGTCGCTGATGATGAAAAACAAATCATCATTTAATTTAAAAGCCTTTTTAATTAAGAAATTTTAACATTAATGGGACTAAATGAATTTGAATCATTGACATTTTAAAGAAGAACGACATCACAGCTTCCCAAACAATGGAGCTGAAACATCTTTATCGCCCCCTGGTGTCTGGCTGCAGTATAGGTCTCAAATCCCGCCCCCTCTGTGTAAACTTAATGATCAAAGCACACGTCAAATAAATTTTCCTTTAAGTTAGTGTTTGCTATTTTGGACATTTCTTATCACAGCTGTGAGTTCTGATCAGGAGGAAGTGGAGCCGCGTGGTCCATCTTTATTTACCATAAATTGTTTCAGCACTGATCTTCGTCTTTTTAATTGTCTGTTTTTAGAAAAGTTACCACAAAAATTAGACTTAGACTAGAGACTAGAGTCTTTTTTGCCTCAACAATAATTTAAAATAAAGTCTTACTTTAATGTGGAAATAATCCTAAGTAAAGTCTAAACTTAATGTAATTGATTACCCTGCTGGTCATGTAGGGGTACTGCAGTTTGAGACAAATGAGTCAAAACTCGTTGAGAACTTTGCACAAGTTTTTCTTTTAATATTTTAGGAATTATTAACTAAAGGTGAGAGGATACTGACTGCAGCAGGTTTTCTTCTTGTAGTTTAAGTTCAGAGCATTTCTCTTTTTTAACATTAGTCACAGTTTTGTTCACTGCAACGACGGCACATGTTTGTCTTTGTTTATCAACCAGCTTCATAGTACTTTTCTTTAATATTGTCCACCATTTTTGTGATTTCTTCATCCAGAAAGTTAATTTTCTACTTCTGGTTTCCAACTAAAGTCTCATATTATTAACTGGCACTGCATAAGGGGAAACCACAATAAAATAATAAAGGAAAAAATAAGCTATATAGTTATTTAAATTGAGGGAAAAGCTAATGCATTTTTATCTTTCATCCATCTATCAAATGCACTTTATTCTTAGTATTTCTATCAATATTCTTATCATTTAGCATTATTCAAGGTTTCATTGCTTTCTCCTTAATGTGTCTCTTATTGTTACATCGAAATCTAACATTTTCAAGCTCTAAACAGGCTGATTTCACACCATATACGCTCCTAAACTTCAAATAAATCAAAGTTTCTTGTCGTTTTGAATTCATGCACCAGTTAACACTCACATTCACCTGGTAACCTTCGATATCTGAGATCCTGAATGAAGCTTGTCTATGTTCCCACCCCAGTTTCCTCTACAGCCAAACAAAATGTAAAAATTATTAGTTTTAGCTTTGTTTTGCCTGCTAACCTTCATTATTTTGCACAAACCCATTTAAATAACATTCAACACAACTTAAGTAGGTGTTTTTTCATTCTGAAGTGTGAATTTCTGCATGAACCTGCCAGATTTGATGTCTTCTCATAGTTTTCTTCTGCACATGCAAGCCTGAACACATATCTGATCTCGGCCATAAATCTGAATCGAGTGTTAATGTTTGCAGAGTGAATGAAGCCGTCAAGACTTCAGAGGATTTCCAGAGAAAAAAAAACAAAACACTGAATTGCTGAATTTTTCTCACTACATTTGCATCACAATGACTGAATTCATTGTAAAAATGTATTCAGCATCTGCAGCTTCAATAGGAAAAGTAAAAAAAAAAAAAAACAGCATCTGCCTTGAAAATGAGCAGAAATGATGTGTGTTTGTAAATGCACTTACTCATGCATGCTGCTCTCCGGTGACTTCACTCAGCGACGCTCACGATTGGCTCACGATTAATAATTTACACGACACAACAAAACCACAGCGTGATCACTTCTCACACTTTAATGGTTTGTGTGTTTCAGTTCTTTGTTTCTCTGTGTTTTTTTGTCTTTTTGTTGCAGCCATCAAGGAGAAATACAGCGACTGGACAGAGTTCCTCGTTCAGGATTTGACGGGATCCAGGACGGCACCTGCAAACCTGCTGGAGGGGGTGAGTTTCCTCTTTGGCTTCCTCTTGATTAATACAACAGGTGATTGATGAGTTTGTGGTCGAAGGTGGAAGGAGATGAAATGAAAACTCTCTCTCAGCCTCTGCGAGGGAAGAACACAGTGGATCTGATCGTGGAGGCTTCGGTCATGGAGCTGCAGGACGTCTCGGACCCGTTCCTTCACTGGCCCGTCCGGGTCATCCAGAATGTGGGAGGGAGGCTCCGCCTACGATACGCCGGTTTGTCCGACGACCACCAGGTTCAGGACACCTGGCTGTTCTACCTGGATGTGAGGCTGCGGCCGCTCGGCTGGGCTCAGGAGAACCAGCTCTCCTTGGAGCCACCAACAGGTGATGATCCGATCTGCTCACCTGTTTTATTTACCTGAAGCTGCTGAGTGAAGAGTAGGAACTTTAATGTTCCAAAATCTAAATGATACATACTGATGCATTTTTTTTCTTTTTTAACCCATTTTGTTTAATTTATTTAATTGAAATGGCTTTATTATTAGGTTTTGGAAGTTGCTCTAGTGTATTTTTGAAGGTCTTTGTCAAAATTCTTGTACTAAAACTGACAAAATCTAAACCAGATATTTAGTAAAGCTATTAATCATTACAGATATCAGAGTTTTATTTATAAATTTGCAAAAAATCCAGCTGTAATTGCAAAGTCCAAGATGGTTTCTTCAAACTGCTTTTTAGTTTTTTGTCAAAAGTCAAATAAAATATTCAGTTTACTATCAAGGCAGCAAAAAGCAGCAATTAATCAAACTTGAGAAGTTTGAACCAGCAATTTTTGGCATTTTCGCTTTGAGGAAATTACTTAAATGATCAACTGATTTGTAAAATTGTTGCAGATTAATTTTCTGTCAATCCAAATTTCAAAATTTACATCTTTAACAAATGTGATTTGGGAGGAAATTATGTTCAAAATGTTGTACACAACAGGATGCAAAGGTGCTGCCATAATAACGTGGCATCTTTGATTAGTGTTAGTATTGCACAGCGAAACAGATAAAGATTATCGTACTTTTCGGACTATAAGCCGCACCTGAATATAAGCCGCGCCCACTAAACTTAACAACTAAAACCACTAAAGCTGTTTTCTTCAGTGTCGGAATTTAACAGCCTCAGAATTACTTCGTCACACACTTTCTTGTTTATTTTCGTCCATAAATTAG
>JAPZDY010000015.1:15808120-15833428 GCA_029783645.1 Ctenochaetus hawaiiensis | reverse complement strand
TCGTCACACACTTTCTTGTTTATTTTCGTCCATAAATTAGCCGCATCGTAGTTTAAGCCACAGGGTTCAAAGCGTGTTAAAAAAGTAGCGGCTTATAGTCCGGAAATTACGGTATATATTTAAAACAATTTTTAAAATGTCAAATTATAGAGATTTTAAGTAGCAAAGTTAAATGAAAAATAATTGTTAATTAAGGAGTAATTGTGGCTTAAAGTTGCAGCGCAGTAAGAGTTATGATTTGAGTCTTTGCGAATGAAACAATTTGATCCATAACTGCTGATAAAGGTTCACAGTTTGAGTTTTACTCTCGTTCTGTCTTCAGCTCTGCGTTCTCTGAAGAGCGCCCCCGACTGGCAGCAGGCTCTGGAGGAAGCTCAGCAGGATGGACAGAAGAACCCGCTGCCGCTCGAGGTGTTTAAGGTGAGTCACACATTTCTGCAGGCGAGATGAGCTGATTTATGCCATGAAACTGGGTCAATTTATGGTTAACAAAACATTTAATGTTGTTTTATTCAGGTCTGAACTTTCCCACCAAATGTCTATTTTGTTACTTGGACCCAATGATAAAGAAGCAGATCTTCATGACAGAAAAGTTTAATTTAAACTCAAGTATTTATTCACTTATTATTAATTTATTGGACATTTCAGACTCCCTGTGCTGTTTGTTCAATCATGTTCTTGCTTGAGGATAAAATTTTACATTTCCCTAACCTGCTGTGTGCTGAGAGACTTTGGTTAACATCAGCAATTAAATGCATCTGTACTGATACCATTTAATATCCAACAAATCACAAAGTAATGTTTAGAAAACAAGGAAATTATGAAACTCTAAAATAAAGTGTTGGAATAAACATCATAGTAGAACTGATTTATGTTCTATTAAATAAAATCTTTAAAAACAAATCGTGCATTTTTCAGAAAATTAGATGCATTTTATCATCTCTCTGGTTGGATTTAACAATTAAAATGTGACTTTTGAATCGTACTTTAATGCAACTTAATGTAAACACAACTATTCTGCCATCACTGGCTTTAACAAGATGAACTGCTGCATCAAACAAAACGCTTCTGAGCTACAAAAACAGAAACTGAAAAGAGGTTTCAAGCAATAATGAGAATAAAATGATAAATAATTGTAACCAAAACTTGGTCCAACCAGAGGAAGTAAAACTCAGAGTGTGAAAAAAACGTCTAAAACGTCTTATATAACACAAAGTGATGGAATTTCAGTATAAATGCCACAAAAAAAAACATCCACAAGTAAAAACTTAGTGCAGCAACGAACCTGACAAGCTGTCAGAAGCACGAGATCACAAAGGCAGTTTGTCTTCCTTTAAAAACTGTTTCCTAAAGAATCCTGACAGAAAACCGTGATGCCGAAATCTTGATTCTGAGTCAGAAAATCTTTATTTTTTAAATTTCCTTCACAAACCTGCAGCACCGACAGTCGACACAGTCTGTTACAACCAAAACAAAAATGTCCGTCATACAGGAAGTGATTTTTTTCACCTTGTGTTTCCAGTTAAATGAGAAAGAACAGAAGAAGAAGTGTGTTTTTGGAATAAAAAGTGGCCTCATGGTTGATTAAACTAACAAATTACAGAAACTTTATTAACAGTAAGATAAAAAAAAAGATGCTGCGGCACGAAAATCAGACTTCATTAGTCATTTTAGGTGGATGATCTCCACCAGAGAGACTCCATCCACCTTCTCATTACCTGTTAATGTGGGAACACTGAGGCTCATTCATCACACGCCCACCCAGCAGGGTCTGCATGACCTACATCGTCCGAACGTGTGTGTGTGTGTGTCTGTGTGTGTGTGTCTGTGTGAGTGTGCATTGAAAGAAGTGGAGCACATTTGTCTAAAACTCTTGACTTTACTGTGTCAGGACCACGTAGACCTGCCGAAACACTCCTTCAAGACGGGGATGAAGCTGGAGATGGTTTCTCCGTGGGAGCAGCTCAAGATCTGCCCCGTTTCTGTCACCAAGGTGAGTCACGCCGAAAAAAAACAACGTCTTATCACAGAAACTATTTATCGAGCTGACTCCTCCCCTTCGGCATTCCTCAGCTGCCTTTTGTAAATGTGCTGGATTACAAACATGCTTTTTTTTTTGCCTTGATCCTCAGTTTTTATCTTAGAGATGCTGACCTAGAGACTTTTTACTGTGTTTTTTTCCTGCTTTAAATAATGATTTAACATTTAATTTTGGTTTTTGCCTGAGTGTTAATATGATTTAAATCTTGGGATTTTTAGTTATAACGTGCTGCATCCAAGTTTTTTTGAGAAATACTTTAAAGAAATATAGAAAATATGAAAACATATCCACAAAAATGTAACTGAATATTCATATTAAGAAATATAAAACATTTATTGTTGTTATTTTTTGTTAATTAAGCAATACTATAGATTGCAAGTATTTATATTTCATACAGAAATATTTAAAAATTTATAAATTAGTTGAATAATTATAGCTTTTCTCTGCTTCAGTGTCAGACTCAAAGGGACAATTCAAGTTTTATAATTTATTTTTTTAACATATTTTAACACAACACAGCAGAGGTTTAGATGTTGGGAAAAATAACACTGAATCCTACTTTTCCCATAATGCAGCTCTATAGTCTTATTAGATTTGTAGATCTGCAAACCCAAGCAAGTAGCCTTAAACATTAACACAGAGTATAAAAGAAAGAAAGAAAGATTTAAAGTGTGTTAAAGTTTTGTCGAAGCTGATTAAAAAGTGGCGTTCAATCATCGTTAACTGTTTTGTTTCACCTTCAGGTCCACAACGAGATCTTCTTCCAGGTGACGCTGGACGATCTCTCTGCTGACGTGAAGCCACGGTCTGTCGTGTGTCACGCCAACTCGCCAGGCATCCTGCCGGTGCAGTGGTGTCTGAAGAACGGCGTGGGCGTGGAGCGACCGCGAGGCTACGAGGGCCAGGACTTCGACTGGGCCGACTACCTGAAGCACAGCGGGACGGAGGCGGCCACCGACGCCTGCTTCCCCGACGTAAGAACAAAAAGTCCTGACCTTCATTCGAACATTTGTTGAGCATCAAGTCCTTGTGGGTGTGTTCTGCCCTCCTGCATCAGGGGGCAGTAATGAGCCCATTCCAGTTTTTCTCGTAAGAATAAGAAAAAGACTGTCCACCCCCAAACTTTCTTGGATCATCCTCAAAAAGATGAGCTTTGTGCTTCATCCTGGGTGCTTTCCCACACCGTTTTGTGGTTTTGAGGAGAACAAAGGCCTCGGGCTCGAAGATAAACTGGTTTGTTTGACAAGTGCAATTCCAGAGAACCGAACAAACCCGGGAGTAAACAAAGCAATAAGAAAGTGCAAGACATGATTCATGTTGCAGTGCAGAAATTATGCACAAACAATGCCAGAAGAAATACCAAATCCTCTTTCAACTCACCATCAAATGTTTAGTTCAGTTTTAGTTCAGTCGTTTAGTTTAGTTCAACTGTTAAAACTTCAAGAACAACAGACAAATGTTGTCACTGTGTCTCTGACAAACATGTTTTATATCAAAAGTCTGTGAGAATGTTTTCAATAACTAAACCAAATAATGTGAAAATTCATCATAAACATTCATTATCTGACTTAATTTATATGTAACAGGGTGACACAAAGATTTTTTTACTCTTCTGGCTCAGTGACATGAAATAAACCTGCAGAAATCTGTTTTTGTGCCTGAAAAAGAGCCTTCAAGGACAAAATCAGGGTTAAATTTGTCTGGATTTCATGTTATCTGAGTCGAGCTTTAGGTTACCTGAGGTTAGAACGCTGTCCTAAATGTAAAATAACCCTTTTACTCTGTGTGTGCGTGCGTGTGTGTGTGTGTGTGTGTGTTCAGACGTGGCAGAACAGAGGCTTTGCCAAGGACATGTGGCTGGAGGCAGTGAACCCTCACCGGCCAGCGGAGGTGTGTGTGGCTCAGATCACACAGGTCAGAGGACGCCTGCTGTGGCTCCGACTGGAAGGTACAGACGTGTGTGTGTGCATGTGTGTAATTATGCGTGTTAGTGTGTGTGTGCAGGATTAAGTGTCAAAGGACTCCTGCTGTGTCTCAGAGTGAAGGTAAAAAACAGTGCGTATGTTTGCCTGTGTGTGTGCGCATGCATGTGTGTCTTTGCCTGTGTGTGTGTGTGTGAGACAGCTCCTCCGCTCACCTCCTGTTCCTCTCTCTCTCTCTCTCTCTCTCTTTGCTGTCCACCTGTCTCCAGGTGTGTCGAAGCCCCTGTCAGAGTGCATCGTGGACGTCGAGTCCATGGACATCTTCCCTGTCGGCTGGTGCGAAGCCAACGCTTACCCTCTGACCCCTCCACTCAAACCTGTCTGTACGTACACACACACACACACACACACAATGCACATATTTACTTGGAAGTGACAGCTTAATGCAGACTCTCTTTTCCTGTCTCTTCTGCAGGCCAGAAGCAGAAGAAGATCGCAGTCGTCCAGCCAGAAAAACAGTAAGAGACACATTTAACTGTCAAACTCATCAAAGTTTCACTGAAGAGTTTTATGTTTTTAATGCATTTAAAGTCGAAGCTGCAGGTGTTTAATGCAGATATTCAATAGGAAGCTGAAATCAGGCCCCTTTTTTCACCAACTATTTAATTAGTTTCTTGAGGCATGTCAAGATTTGACTCGACCTTGATGCAACGATTTAAAAAATCAACTTTAGCTGATCTGATCAATTATTAATCAAATCATTTATACAACATCTGCTTTTTTTGACTCAGAACGTATTGAATAACTCTAACATGTTGACTGTCCAGGTGCTGCACAGCAACACAGTTGACTTCCATCAACATTGTGTTATTAAGTCAATTAGAAAATTGATTTTTGAGCAGCTTTATTTAAAGAAGTTAAAGCTTAAAAGTTTGGAAAACAGTCTGATGTAAAAAAAAGTGATAATTAATCAGAAAAAACAAACAAATTGATGACATGATGTTGGACTAAATGAAACGATTAATCAATAAATCAAGATAAAGGCCAAAAAATGGCCACTAATTCTTCATTTTAAGTCTTTTTTGTAGTTTGACATTTCAAAACTCTCAGAGAATCAGTTTTAAGTGAAAGTTTGCTTATTGATGGATTAATTTTAACTCTTTTTTTTTCCTCTGCGTCAAAAATGCCCCTCAGTATTTTTCTGAATGTGTTAAACTTAAACATCAGCCACATCTATCTGTCAGATAAATCACTGTAAACTAACCACAGCCGTCGTCTGTTTCACTTCAGCTTGATGGGAAAAAATCGTTTTATTCTCTTTGTTTTCTATCTTTCTACCTGAAAGCCCTCGGGATCCTTCCTCCCTCTCTGTCATTAATTGAAACTGTGGCTTTTTAGAGCAGAAATTGCTTTTCCCGGGGCGCTGATTGATTTTGTTGACAAATGGCATGTTACACCGCCGGCTGGCAAACGCAGCCCCGGGAGGACGAGGACGAGGAGGGGGAAATGGCGACATGCCGGAGAAATATGAGGTCTTCAGCAGCACTTTGTCAGCTCTCTCATCTAACCACTAATTCCATCTCTCACCTGCAGGGGAATCCTTTTATCAATAACACCGCCATCACCCCCCCCCCCGCTGCTCCAAACCAACACAAACTGTCGTAGCCATTCTGAAGATTGATCGGTTAAATTGGCGATTACGCGGTTGCTCTGTTGTTTCCTGTCTTGATTGCACCAGTTGGATGATTTTATCGATTAGTTTGATGGTACTGATCGCCTTTCCTGCAGGTTGGCTCCGTCCCAGCCGGTCGAGACGACTCCTGTCAACCACTGCCAGCCCCTCGCCATCGATCAAGGTAATCAAAAGCCACGATGCACATGATTTATCATCAATAATTAACGCTAACGAGCTGCAGTTATGAGAGGAAAAAAAAGGGAAAACAGGCCTTTTTAAATTCTGTGAGGCGACAAACAAAGTTTTCATTTTAGGACACATGACTTCCCTTTCTCACACAGAGCTGACTGACAAGTTTTAATTAATCAAAGCAGAAAAAAAAGAGTTACTGACTTCAAACTTTCTGCATAAACATTCAGAGTCGAACTGCACATGCATGAAAAGAGATCTGCAAAATCTTTATCTACCTTCGGCCATGAACTTATCAATCACCACTCGTATTCTGAACTTGGATGAATGCAATTATAAAAAACTACAAAAGTTATTAGTATAACATTGGAGAAGCTAACAAAACAGCAACAAAAAGTGATTTAACGATAGAAAAAGTATTAAAATTTAGAAATAAATCCTCAAGAATCTTTATGACAGTTGCAAATATCTGTGTCATCCACCTTAATGAAGACAGACTGAAAGTCTCTGGGTTAATTTTTCTTTACAAGAGATGCTGACAGTTAAAAGTCAACAACATAATAAAATTTGTTTGGCTGACTTTTCATATTATTTGAGGTTCACGTAGCTTGAAATTATCAACTAATCTTATATTCTTTTACTGCTTTTCAAATTAGAAGGGCTGTTTTTTATCCTAATTAAATAACCTGGATGAGCTGCTCTTATCTGTGACGCCTGGTGGACAGTTTAGCTGCTAGCTGTCATTCAAACCAAGCATGGCTTTTTTTTATTATTATATAAAACTTTAAGCCTCAATATAATTTAAAAGAGTAAATGAAAAAACTGCTGTCATAAAAGCAGAAATTAGCCACAGAGGCCAAAACTGTTGCTTCATATCAGGCTGTAAACGTGTTTATTTCTGCTGTAAAGTTGAGGACTTTAATATGAGACTCTGTGGGGAGATTGACTTGTTTTAAGAGACAGCCTCAAGTGGCCGTTAAGTGAACTGCAGTTTTTGGCGCCCGTGTGTTTGCAGCATTTTTCAGAGGTTGCAGTTTGGCTAAAACGAGATGAGTCTGCACTGTGGCCTGTGGAGTCTCATTTCCTCTTTAGTAAATGATTGTGTTTTTATATATATATGCTACAAAAATATGCACAGTGAAAAAAAAAAAAAAAGTCCCTATGTGCTTTCAGAGAGTTGCTGCAAAGGAAATCCTCATCAATCAGTAATGCATTAGAGAGCTGGAACATTTTTCTGCTCCCAGATTTTTACTGTAGCTGCACTGGAACCAGTTAGTCTGTATTTGGCCAGTTGTCAGCTGGAACAAGGAAAATACACCCACTGAGAGCAGCACAGAGCCAGAAATGCAGCATCTTTTTTAACCATGTTAAACTGCTCTAAAATGAGTCTCTTGTTAAAGAAAACATCAGTTTATCACAACATTTTAGCCTATTTTTATGTGCATGTTGCAGCCAAACACATGAGGAACCACACATGGGTTAAATATAATATGTAGAGCATCTATTTAGGGCTGGAAATAAACGTCTACATTGATATTTTCACCTGTTGTAATACCATGTGATGATATCTTTGACCTTTTGTGGGTATGTCGGCATGCTTTTTATGCCTTGTGCACAGTATAACAATGCAAAGGGGAATAATTTGCTTCAAATTAGTGCCTAAGATGATGATTTTTCAATTTTCTGTTTGCACAATTGAATTTGTGGTGAAGCTGCAGCAGTAAATGTGGTGAAAATATTTTATTTTAAAGCAAAATTAGGTGTTTTTAATGCATTTGTGCAGTCAAACTATAAGTGGAAGATACTGTGTATTTGTTGTTGATCTGGATGTAAACAACATGTATGTTGGAGCAGAATGAGAGCAGCGGGATTTGCGTTTTTTCCAGGAGACCCTTGCCCTCTTTTCCAAGTTCGCTCTTTAAAAAACCACCCACTCGTTCATGCATATTCATCCCCTCACCTAATTACTATTCACCCCTGGCGGTGCGGTTCCAGGTGCTGGTGGTAGCTGGTGGCTGCAGGAAGGGCGGAGTGCAGCGTTGTTGTGTCGACCCTGGCTCATCTCTGAGGGGGGGAAGGCGGGGGGGTCACATGAAAAGGACGTCGTCTTGGCCCAGTTTGACTCTGTGTTCACCTGCGTGGCGACACGCTCACAGTCACGTCCTACAGAACGAGAAAAACAGTGAAACACGGGTTTTTAGGCAGTGAAACATGGAGAATTAGCGCTAAAAGAACAAAGCCTGTGTTGTTAAAGGGGCCTGAAAACCTGTTTTCTTAATCAGTGTCCCACTCTGAGCAACACACACACGATTTTCTGCCACATTAACAACCGTTATGGTAATTTCACATGAGGCATTCCTGTTTTTTTTTTGCTTTTTCTCTGTTTCTCTTACTGGTTTTAAATGTTTGGGGCTCATTTTGCTTCCAAAAATCAAGATCAAGCAACAATGTACTTAACGCTCATTTACATTTTTTTAGGTCTAGATTTTTAAAAAAGACTTTTGCATGTTTTTCTCTGTTCCAGCCTCAGCCAATGGCAGATACTGCTGCTCCAAGATTTTTGTCAACCACCGCTGTTTCTCAGGACCTTACCTCAACAAGGGGCGCATCGCGGAGCTGCCGCAGGCCGTCGGACCCGGAAAATGCACGCTGGTCCTCAAAGAGGTGGGCTGATGTGTGAAGCAGTGGGGGGAGATGGAGAGGAGCAGGTTTAATCAAAGAGTTACACACTTTCAAAGGGAGAGGAGGGGCGACAGAGATTGAAAAGAGGGAGGAGGTGAGAGATGGAGGGAGAGACAGCGATGTCTTGTTAACCACCTGCAGTTTTTCCAGCAGTGCCTTCGTTTTAATGTGAGGAGCTGTCAGTCAAGTGTGTTTACACATACACACCGCCGCTACCGCTTAGCAAAACAGCCTCTTAATTTCTCCAGAGACTGTTTGTGTGTGCACATGTGCATGCTTGTTCAGTCTGCGCACGGGCCCACGGTTTGCAAAAGACGAGTGTGATCCTTGTTTGTCTTTTTCGGTTTTTTGTTCCTTCATGTTTGTGCAGTCGCTCTGATTTTTCTTGAGAATTTTACAGTCGAAGCAGAAGTTTTTTATTATTCTTATTCTTATTCTTATTTTATCTTTCTTTTTTTTTTTAATCTGAACTCTGTCTTTTGCCTCCAGCTGCTGAGCATGCTGATCAACGCCGCCTACAAGCCCGGACGAGTCCTGAAGGAGCTGCAGGAGCTGGAGGATCAGAGCTGGGACTGTCAGGAGGAGACCCTCAAAGCCAAGTGAGGAGAGCAAATTACAAACAAGTGCACCATAAAGCTAAAACAGATATTTCCCCGGTCATTTTATTCAGCTGTAAAGTCATAAAATCAGATACCATCTTATTGGTGCTCAGGCTGAATGTTTTTGTTACAAATCCGACTATCATCACATCTTCCCGAAAAAATCAGCAGCGACCTTTTCTATCTTCTGTCCCTTTGAGGCCATTTTGCACCACTTCATTGAATTTTTTATTTGTTGTTGCTGCAGCAGTTTGTGTGAGGTCTGCATTTTCCTCCGCCGCTGTCTGCACGGAGCCGAATTATTCCACCGCTTCGGGCTGCAGGCTCTGTGTTTACTAATCAAAAGTGACCCATTTTTCTGGCTGGAATGAGAAAGAATCGGCCACTCACAGGTTTCTACTGAGTCACCTGCAGCGGGCTGCGGAGCACAGTGATCACATTCATGCACGAATGTTTTCACAAGTCAACAAAGGAGTTACTCTTAATTTTCTGGGGCATTTACCGCCCAGAGAGTCAGTCTGTTTCTGACTCTGGTGTGCAGAAGGTTCACAAATCAACAACAAAAACTTCAGTATCATCGTGATGATTTATGGTTCTGTTTTTTTTTTTAAGTGGTGCCAAAATTTGGCCAATTTTCTTTGGAATTTCAACCTGAGCTGTGCAGCTTTTATCACATGAGAAGAGGTTTTTTCCCAGACGTTTCTCTCCACGAGTTCCAGTAACAGAAACTCAAGCTGGAACAAGAGTCGCGTTTATGTCCAAGTTTAATCCAGTAGAAACTGGTTGGATAAGGGCCTGTTCTATTAATATTATTGTGACTATTGTGATATGTTTATACTGCTAATCCCCATAAGGATCCAAAGAGACTTGCTAGCAGCTTGAATGATGTTACTTTTCCTCCACTGCAGCTCAACAGAAAAAAAACAAGGAATTTTACACTTAAAAGAACATTTCTTTTTTTTTTTTTTGGGAAAACATCCACTTGGTGAGACCAACTCCAACGGCAAGTCTCATTATTTTCAGAACAATTCTGAAATGGTTTTTTGCACAAAACAATTATACGTTTTGAAAAGTGCATCAGAGAATTTGAACTTGACATTATTACAACCTGTGTAAAATTATCCTGTAATGCTGAATGTGGTTGTTGAAACAAACAAACAAAAAAAATACACCTGCATAAACTTTAGATCAGGAATTATTCCGTCCTCCGTGTTTAAATACAAAAAGATAAGCTCATGTAGCTGTTTGGCTGTTTGAGAATATTTGGTGACTTTACTTTATCAAGAAATATCTGCACTGAATCATGTCTCTTAGTTTCAGTTTTGCACGATAAAAAGTTGTATTTAGGTATTTTTTTCTAACAGGAAACAGGAAATTCTTCCTCTTGGCCTTTTCTTGTATTTCTTTATTCTTTGTCCCGCAGATGTTTTGATTAATCATTGTTCTCATAAATAAAAGTGTGATCACTGGCTGACAGTGTTGCTCACTCCCCCCCTGCTGCAGATACAAAGGGAAAACCTATCGCTCCACCATCCGGATAGTCCGCCTCGCAGACCAGATCCCAGACTTCTGCCGTAAGGTGTGCGTGAAGCTGCAGTGCTGTCCGAACCTCTTCAGCCCCGTCCTCGTCACCGACAAGTGCCCGGAGAACTGCTCCCTCCAGACGAAAACCAAATACAGTGAGTCTCTGTAATTAGACGCGTCACTTCCCACGCCACAGCTATGAGGAGGACTCGAATCAAAGCGCGCGACGCTGCACAGTGTGTAATTGTCTCTGATGAGTAGCCGAGGTTTGTTTTGGGTGCATTGTTTTTCACATCTGCTGTGCATCCGCAGCCTATTACTACGGGAAGAAGAGGAAGCTGCCCAAGCCGGCGGGGGGAGAGGAGACAGCGGAGGGAGACCTGGCCAAGCCGACGCGCCGCAGGAAGAAGAGGAAAGCCATTTTTGTGCAGAAGAAAAGACGCTCGTCCGCCGTGGACTACACTCCTGCTGGTTCTCCGCAGGTTAGATAACGCTCCTCTTCTTCAGGTTTCCGCCTTCGCTTTCTTCTCTCTCTGTTGTTGTGCTAGTGTTTGTTCACTCGGCTCCTCTGTGGAGCTAATTTCCTGCCAAACTTCAACAAAACATGTTGCTCAAATGAACGATTCACCAACAAACAGAGCGGTTTGAATACACAAAAAACACCGGTGACAAACTTCTGCATTTGTTTTAAAAATACAAAACATTCCTGTTAAAAATAAAAACATTTTCTCACACCTAATAAATATGAAGGTGAGGTTTGAATCAGCACTTAAGTTCAGCTTTCATTAGTTATAAAAAAATAAGCTTCAGAATTAAAGCCACAGCTTAAATCCTAGCTTTTATAGGTTTAAATTTGCTATTTTGCTAAATACCAACCTGAATGTATTGTACATTCCTTTTGCCATAGAAGCAATGAAGATAATGGACTGAAGCAGAGTTTAATTAACATGTTATGTATTTTTTTTACCATCCTGAACCAGACGTTGGATATCAAACTTATCTAACTTATCTGAACTCTTGGTTTTGCCCTTTTCGGAAACATGAAACTCTGAAGACGACATGAGTCACGTCGAACGTCACTTACAACGAACTTCACACTTATCTCACCTGTTTGTGCGCAGTTTGAATATCTCTTCCTGTGTGAAACCAACTGGGCGAGAAAGTGGTCGAGTTTGATCAACACACACAGTTTATGTCAAGAATTTATTCAAAAAAGATCATGACGCCCCCACAGGGAAAGAAACAGCTGATAACATTTCAAACCAACAAGCAAAAACACAGTGTGGTAAAATGTGGTTTTCCCTCACAAAAGTTTTTCAACTTCAAATTATGTGAGTTTATCTACATTTAACTTAATTTCTCAACATGGGGCAGAAGCAGCTTTCATTGTAAAAAAAATCAAAAAAGATTAAATAATGATTAAAAGAAGATTTCAAAATGTTGAGAAGCTAATAAATACGTGCCTCTTTTGATGTGAAATTGGCTCATTTTTGAATGAAGATCATATGTGATGTCAAGTACCGTCCGGTTGGTTTCACACGGTACGAGAGGCGAAGTTTGATCTCTCACCTCTCTGACTCCGAGCCTTTCTTCTTCCTCCTTCAGGACAGCGATGAAGGAGAGGAGGATGAGGAGATGGCGCTGCAGTCGGGCAGTGAGGGCACCAGCTCGGAGCCACGCGAGGACCACACCGACGCCTCCTCGGTGGAGGTGACCAGCAGCCGTCCTCGCCGGGCCGCGACGCTACGCAGGGCCTTCAGCGCCGGCAACACCGTGAGTGTCCATGAAGCACCTGAAGGCCTCAGGAGGTCGACTCGCTCGCTGTCGGCCTACAACCAGAACAACAAGTATCAGCCACCCAAAAGACAGGACATGCAGACGGAGAGACGACACACTGATGGAGGTTCATCCGTCAACATGGTCAGTGACAAACGCGTTATATTTCAAAATAAAATAAAACAGAAAAGTCATAATAACATTTAACCCTTTTAGTAATTAAAAAATGTGACTCCGGGAAGCATTTGATGATTTTTTTCTCACAATTTGTTTGCATTAAATAAAGCAAAATCAAATTCTGCAAGAAATAATGTTAATAAACACTATTACTATTTGCATGTTAGCTGTATTATGAACGCACAGCACTGCAAGTCTTGTTGCGGTGGTGCTACAACAATGTGACTGAATTAGTTAAATGATTAAAAATCAAACTGTTTGTGGTGTGTGTGTGTGTGTTTCAGGTGGAAGAGGAGGGTCTGCTGGTTTTGGACAGAAATCCTCTGGAGTGGAGCGTGGACGAAGTCGTTCAGTTCATCAACTCTACTGACTGTGCGTCTCTGGCCAACATCTTCCAGGAGCAGGTAAACACACACACACACACACACACACACACTTGTTGACGTAACACATTCCTTACAACATGCCTAAACTTAACCCTGATTCTAATCTTGACCTTCAAACACTCTTCTGAAGAAGAAAACACCAACAAGATGATCTTATTGTGACTGATACAACACATACACATGCACATCTGTTTGGACATTTTGGGAGTAAAAATGAGGTAAATTACTCGCTGATTCTCGACCTTTGCCTCCTCTTTTTTTTTACCTAAAGCGCATTGAGTCAATATTTGTTTTTACCACAACTCAGATGACGAACTGTTTGATACATTTCTTCAGTTTGTGACGTCAAATCAAACCAACAACCTTTTTTTTTTAAAGTTTGGAATTTTTGATTATTAAAAATTGTTTAAAAAAATTTAGGATTAAGAAAAAAACAGTTATATAAGAAAACTGAGTGAAAATTGGATTTAATTATTATTTCCATTCTAACAGTTTTTATCTTCTTTTCTTTTTTTTTTTTTTACTTATTTAGAGGCCTATTTCAATTCTTGCTCTCAATACTTTTTATGACTAGAAGCATTTTTTTAGGACGAATTAAATGGCAAGTGGACCTAGTTATTTATTTACTGCAGTAAAAAGTAAGGCCTTTTTTTTGATGAAAAGCTGTTAAAAAAACAAAAGCAGAGAGTCTGAGGCTCGCAGAGGATGGAAAACTAAAAATTCACACCAGAGTTGGCCCAGTTAAGCTGAAAAATGACCAAAAGCTTCAAAAGACAGAATCTGTGAAGCTCTTCTCTTCTGCTCTGTTAAATATTATCTGTATCTCTGTGCAGGACATCGACGGTCAGGCCCTGCTGCTGCTGACTCTGCCCACCGTGCAGGAGTGCATGGACCTGAAGCTCGGTCCCGCCATCAAACTGTGTCACCAGATCGAGCGCGTCAAGGTTGCCTTTTACAGACAGTACGCCAACTGACGGAAGAGCTTCAGGTGACCCACGATACACCGGGCGGAGGAAAGAAACGTTGTGGTCTTGCACGAGTGGGAAATGTTGGACTAGGCGCCCCCTAGTGGAGAACTATGGAAGATTTGGCAATGGGAGTTTTTGCGGATTTCCAACTTGCACGAAACAGGGATATTTTTTGAAGCGGCTCTTTGGAAAAGACACAAACTAAGTTACAGCAGGAGAAGTTGAGGATTAATTTCTGGATTCGTGTCGGAGTGAAAATGAGATGCAGTACCAACGAAAAAACTTACCCTACAGCCGAACTTGGCAGAACCAAACACACGGGAGTCAATCCGTGTGCTTTACTGAACTGTGAAGTTGTTCTGAGAAGCTGAAAACTTGTTTCTGAAGACATTTGTGTTTATTTCTTGCTTTTCATTTTATTTGTGATAGAAGAGCATTATAGCTTTTACGTAAAACAAAAATTAATTTCTGACCATAAAGAGTTCTTCCCATTTATGTGTGACATGATTGGTTCTGGAAAGATATATCTAAAAAGGTATTTAACAAACCAAGAAATAATATATTTGGAATATTTATTGTTATCCTAATTTATAAAGAAAAATCTGTTTGGACAAGACAAGAATTGAAGTTATAACGTCAACATTAAGTCTCTTTAGGCTGAAATGAACCCCAAAATAATGTTTAAGCTTTCACAGGGAAACCAGCATCTGCATTTATATTTAGATAAACACTTAAGTTTGTTTGTTCGTAGAGGAAAAAACATTCGTCCCACAGGATGTTTTGGAAAATAATTCTCATAACAACCTTCTGAAGTACTCTGAACCCAGTCGTGCTCACTTCTCATTGTTACAATCACATGAAACAATCATGTAAGCTATTTCGTGTCCATCTATGCAAATGTGTTGCAAATATTTTTGATAAGTAAGAAAATAAATTTCTATTGATTTTTATCTGTTGATCGTGAACTTTTTTTCCTGGTACAGTTTTAAGGACCAGTGGAACAGATTAAATTTTAGATTACATCTTTTGAGAAGTAACTATAGCGGGATTATTCAGATCTGTAAATGTAGCAAAATCTAAATGCTAAATGGTCGTAACAGCACATTTTATTTTAAGTATTGAAGGTAAAAGGCATAATTGCACCTTTCAGAATGTTATAAATGTTACATTATTAGAATATTATTACTTTTGTGTATGTAACATGTAGCCTACGTTTAACTATTAGATAAACTGCATATAGTAAAGGAAAAAAAAGTTTTTAAATGTAGTGGAGGAAAAGGTGAAAGCATTTAAATTACCAGAAAATTCTACTAAACTATCAATTATCCATGTTACATTGACAAACATGAGGAACACACTACCATGCACACAGAAATGTACTCTATCAATTATATAACTGATCATTTATAACATTATATAAAAGCTGAGGAACCATCTTCTACAACCCCAAGTTTAATATGTAAACTGACTGAAACATCTTCCAAACAACACGGGTTTAAATTCCAGGATTACTGAGAACTTGACACACTCGAGTGCTGCTGCGTCCAAGTGCAGCACATTCATTACCAAAGATAAAATATCCTTATTAAAACAACATTAGTGCCACACAGGCAGGCTTAACAGATTTTTTCAACACAAGAATCAATAAGGGAATCACTTTGCAGTCGTACAGATAAGCAGAATCAATAACAGCACTGGCATCAACAAAATCCCATAACTATGTTTAAAACCACAGATAAATGATAGATAATAAAGAATTTTCTCACACTTAAGCAGACATTTTAATCTCTTTCAGTGTTTCAGCTTCAACTTACATTTCAAATTCTGCAAAAGCTTTGACTAAAAAATGCATCATCACAACATCTCACATGCAAACCATATAGATTTTAAGATATTTTATCTTCTTCACACTGTTTGCACCGACAACCTACAGCACAAGCAAGCAAACCAACATAAAACACATTCATTCTGATCATTTCCTTTAGAAATGTTCACTACAGTGTGATTGCACGCAAATGTTGCTCCAGCCAATTTCTGCAGAAGACGTTTTAATATAAAAAGCCACAGTGTGACGAGGAGGATTAAGGGTTAACAGACGCTCCCTCACGCATGGTGAGATATAGGAAGTCAGACCTCACTGTGGTTAACAGAGCTAGCTCAGTGATGCACAGAAGTCACAGAGAAAGAAGAAGCACAATCCTCTCTGCTTAAACAACCGACCACTGACACTGCCGGTGCCATTTATCTTCATTTATACATTAAAACTGAATTATCATCTCATTACATCTCAACCGACTATGAGAAAGTGTGAATAATAAAGTATGTCACTGCATTATAGCTTCAGAAAACTTATAATTATGCAAATAAAACAGTGCTTTCACTAATGCACTTGCTATTTGGTAATATATGTGTGGGGCTGTATATCTGTTTACACCAATCAGGGGTCCTTCTGCAGTTACCAGGGGGTTTGTGGAGAGAAAAAAAACACTCTGAAAACATGGATTTACAATCTAATTAAAAAATATCCACCAAAATCTTTATGAGTCAACTGCAACATCTAAATTAGATAAATTTTAACTGAAACTGAAAGAGTTCTTGAAATAGATCAATGGTGGAAATCACAAAAGGTTTTTTGGCAGAGATGTCTGACAGGTTGGCTTAAAGTAATAAATGAATGATTAGAGTAGCTTAAGTAATAAATGGCTGAGAGAGTTAGCTTAAAGTACTGATAAAACATTTAAATAGTTAGCTTATTGTGGTGGAAAACTGTCTGAAACTGTTAGCTAAAGGTTACAGAAGTGGCTTAATTAGTTAAAAAAAAGTGATTGGATAAATGACTGAACCAGTTCAACAAAAGGAAGTTACAAATGACAACAAAACTGAGCCAAAAGTAACTGGGCAAATGGTTGAAACAGTTAGCTAAAGGTAGTGAAATACATGGCTGAAATAGTTATTTAAATATAATAAAGAAACAGCTGTAAGAGCTTAAATTTATTGGTTAATAGTTAAAATGGCGTGACTGAAATAACTGCATAAACAGCTGACTTATGTTTAATAAAAATAAGGGATAAATGGTTAAAACGGTTAGCGATGGCTAGTTAGTGAAGGGATTCATTGTAACGGATAACAGACCTATAATGGTAGTATAATAATAAGAGATAAATGCAAATGTGACCAAAGTTATCTGACCAGTGACTGTTGAATTGTGGGCTAAAAAATACTGTATTAATATGTCCTTTTATACGATTAATAATGTAACAATTCTTATTAAATTAACTGTAGTTCATTAGTCAAAAAAAATAAGTTTAGAACCCCTTAAACCTTTTAAAGTGACAATATAAAGTGTCCTATTCTTTATAAGACAGCATGTCTGGTAATTTTTAATTAAGTAATCTCACTAATATGGAAGTTGAAGAAAAACCTCATTTAAGAAGGAAGAAAATTTGTGATGAAATCATGTTTTTCAGTTGTAAACAAATTTATTTCTGCTGTCTGTGATCACCTGCAGAGGAACAGCAGGATGTCAAATAACGCAAATCCTGATGGTTTATAAAATTACTCAAACCAAACTATATACATTAAAAAAAAAGCGGAACAAAAACAGCCATGATAGACACTAATGTATTCCACAAAAACCAGACCGTGCAATTAAACTTGAAATGAGACACTGTTTGCAAAACAAAGTGAAGCAGAAAGCCATGGAGAGTAAAAATAGACGCTGAATTGTGTAAACAAAAGCTGCAATTTCTCTCTTTCCCTTGAAATAAAATGTCTTTTCATACAGAAAAAGGGGTATCAATGCTCGTTTCCATAAAGCCGATCCTCTGTTTTCTCTGCACACACAAAGCACCTCTGAAGAAACCCTGCCATTAAGTTACAACCCTTCATTCAAAAGCTGCTAACAAGTATATCTAGATTTAGTCACGTTTATTTGAGCTTTATTTATACAGGGCAGGTTTGCCGAGCAGACAGGCTTTTACAGCAACACCCTGTTAAATCAACAGAATAATAAAAGAGGGCAGGGCACAAACAATACTGCACGATTAAAGAAAAAGTATAGCTTCAGTTGATGAGATTATCGAATGGCACTAAGTTTATTTGTTTAGATTTTCAGGTAACAATAAAGATATTTAATGACACCTGTGTGCCAACAGAAAAACCATCTTTCCTGGAAGAGTCTGACCCAATAATCTTTGGTTAAATGTGAGTCTATTGACGAGTGTTTTGTGGAGCTTTTTGTCGTCTACATCGCTGTGAAGAGTCTCTTGTCGTCAAACAAAGAAATAACAAAGTTCTTAAATGTTGGATGTTGTCAAAATACAAACAGCTGTGCAGGATTTTGTTTAAGTGAAATAGTCTAAAACTGACAGAATCTTTGATTAAAACTTGCAAACATTTAACGCATCTCACAGAACTGTAACCTTTAACCCTAAATAAGAACAAAAGGATGATTTTGGTTGGTGGCAAAATACTTTTGGGGTTTAATATCAACACAAATTGAGCAAAAATCAGAAGCAGGACAGATGAAATACTGCCAAAGTGACTTGGACTGAAGCACTGTCAATTAATTCTGCTTTCAATCCAGGTTCAAACAAGAAACAAACAAAATACTTGAAATTTCTCAGAAAAGAAAACCAACTTATTTATCTTATTGTTATTTCAAATGTTATTCAAAGCTCCTACTAATGTTTTCTAACTAAACTTATATATCTGTCATCATGTTTATGACATGGAAAACCCCTGCAAAGACAATTTTTGGTCTTAGACAAGTTTGACCACTGAATCATTTAAAGGAAGTCAAAATAAATGCATTTTTTAACTCAAAAAGTCCAAATAAAAACTCTGAATATTAGATGTATCAGACTGTAACAGGCCGAAAAATAAATTAACAACAATTTCAGACCATCTTAATAAAATAAATTCATTTTTTAACTCTGAGTGCTACACCTCACTGACACCCGTCCTAATCTTTTCAGGAGGCAGAAGTGATATTATAAAAAAAAAAAAAAATTACATTATGATTGTGGGTTTGATAGTCTGTTTTATTAAACACGCTGAAATGGAAAACACCGTCAGCAGCAACATTAAAACTCTATATATGAGCTAATGGAGCCATTAGGAAGGTGTTTCAGTTCCTGGTGGCAAAATAAAAGAAATTACCCCTGATGTGGTGATGATAGCTTTTCATGTAGCAACATAATTGAAGGTAATGCTGTGCTAGTCATGCATGCAGCACATGGCCTGATGTGCTGATTCATTTGCACTGTTTCCTGTGTAAAACCAGCCAATAGAAACTCACAAAGGCTGTGATTCACATTCAGAGTGTGTTGAGCAGCGAGATGTGTTGTGCCTCACCAGCTCTCTGTACGGGTGCAGATGAATTAATTTAATAGCTTTCTCTCACATGCACACACACACACACACTCACACACACTTCCCCAACTCTGACACTTTGTATTGAATCACTCTGAAAAGCTGCTACCTTACACTGTTGCCAGGCAACCGCATATCAAACGTCCGCTTTGCATGATTTTTCTTTTTCCTCCCGTCGTCGTCGCCGTTGTCGTGTGTGGATTTCAGACACGGTCATGACAGCGGAGGAGTAAACAGACGTTTGATGTAAAGGGAAGCCCTGAACGAGCGCGCACACACACACACTCAGGTGCTGTGGTTTCAATAGTTTCAGTTAGAAGTGGTGATAAATGTAACGGTTCAACGCTATTGACAGGAGATCCGACTCCACGTCAGCCGTGTTGTCAAACTGACTGATCACTTAATTGTCAAAGCTCTTCTTTGTCTTCAGTGAAAGAATAAGTGAGCGGTGAAAAAAACACTTCAGCTGAATTTTTTTTATTTTTGACTCAGACATTTTTTTGACATCTGTGGGGAAACTAGTTTATCAGGCAACTTAACATTAAGTCCAAACACACAACTTTTCAGTGTAATTGCAAAACAGAAGCCAACTGACATTTTGGAAAGTGTTTCCATGCAGTTTCTTCTCCAAACAGGACTGACAAGCTTATTTTTCATCGGTAACAGTATCTTAAAGTCCTTAAAGAGGTTATAATTGATTTTTTTTTGTATTAAATGACATTGACATTATCACTCGTGATGATCCTACAGAGAATTATTACCTAAATCTGCAGCTCTATTCAGCTTTCCAAAGCTTTATAGTGACTTTCAGCTCTTTGTTTAGCCGTCTGACCCACAACTTTACTGTTTTGGTTCCCTCTGAACTGCCCCCATAGTTTTCAGCCACAGCAGGCAGCTGTTTTCAGCAAAAAACATAAAACCCCAACAATGACAACTGAGCTGTTTCCATCTGCTGAGGAACTCAGAAAAATGCAGATGAAAGCTTTTTATTGTCGAAAAAGAGGAATGTTTGTGTGTGTTCTGTTTGTTTGTCGGTCGTTCAAACACGCCTGTTTATGACTGAGAAGCTGAGTAATGAAACTGAGACTTTGGTGTTGGCGCTTCCCGATTGGTCGTTGCACTTTTAAAACTGATCCGCAAAGCTGTGGTCATTATATGATTAGCTATGTGCTATTATTTGAATTTGAGTTTTATAAGAAGCTCAGATGGGGGGAGATTCAGCCACTGTCCTTGCTTACAGAGTCATGAATAGTAAGCAGGTGTTTGGGTTAGTTTGTGCTCGTTGCAGCATCGTGATCGTTGGATTTCTTTTGTGCAAAAAGCAGAAAAGCTCCCTCACTGTTTTTTTTTTAATGCACAGGTTTTAACACAACTTAAACACCACAGAGGAGTCAAATTTCTAACCCCTTTATCAGTCTTATTCCTCTTTTTTTAATGCAGCGATGCAACATCTTCTTCCTTCCTAATTTGAACACTGATTACCATGGCAACAGTAAGTTAAAAAAACACTCATGTACATCCTAAGTTATAATTCAAATCAAATATCTGATTACTCACAGTTAGAGTCCAGCACAGAGAAAACAGCTGGACATGCGATGAGCAGGAATGAAGAAGATTAAACTGGTAAACTTTCAAAAATAACAATCAGTCCAACAAAACACTCGATAAAGAGAGACTTTACAAAAACATGTGCAGATAGAAAAACATAAAAAAGCAACAGCTGTTACCAAAAATTAAGAACTAATATAATTACATTGAACCATCTCAACAATGTCATGTGATCTCCAACTTCAGGACACTTTAAAACTACTTTTTTACTGAAACAACTACAGAAAAAACTGCAGATGATCGATTAATATCCAATAATCCACATGAAGGAAACTCCTGACTGCTCCTGTAACGAACTGGCCACGTTCTCTCACATTGATCACAGACTTTTTTCAAAAAGGGTTTTTACTTCATCTTGTTAACTTTTAGAGGAAGGACGTCTCACTTGGACATGCACGTTGCTTATTTTGTGGATGAAAAAAATCTGACTAATACTCACTGATTCTTTGTAAAAGTTTTCTAAAATCTAAAAATTAGAAAAACAGAAATCTGTCTTGAATCTTCTTGCTTTTAGGACAATTAAAAACTCTTAATTCACTTTAAAAATTAAGATTCTGTTGGTTGTACGTATTCAACAACAGTCTTTTTCTACAAGCTTATGCTTGCTGATGTGTTTTCTGTATATAGATGTTGTTCATTCTGTGTTTTCTATTTGCTTTCTTTACTTTTTGATGAGTAACAATGTCAGTTTTTAAAATTTGAGCTGAGGAAGCTTTCAGTCTTCCTTCCTCTTCTGCACTGCAACTTCTATCTTTTCTTCTGAATGCACATGTATTGCACAAACTACATTAAACTCATCACAAACTACTGAATTATTAAGCTGAATGTTAGCTCGTGGTCTGTGGAGGATATGTTGACTTTTGTTTGAGTACGTGGTCTTTATGACACATTTTTTTTCCATGACTGGAAAAATATTAATATGGCTTCTTCCTCCTACATGCTGAACCCACAGCTGAATGGAACAAACTCGTGCCCCCTCTTTCTCTCCCTCTGTGGGCTGACTCACTCCAAGTATTGAAGGAAATCACAGACTGAATATCAAATATTGAGTGGTTGCACCCAGAAAAAGTGCAGTGATCCATGCTTATATTAAAGTCTGCAGGAATCCACGTCTGCTTTTAACATCACACTTGTGGAAAAAACAGCAGTTTCTTTTTTCTGTTTCTGCTTCAGCATCCTGATACATAACTGTGCTGCCATCAGGTCGCCATCCTGAAGCATCTCAGTGAAGAGCTTTAAGGACTCGGCCGTGCTGTGGGTGAGTCGGAGAGGAAGGAGGTGGGAGGCAGAGGTTCAAGAGGGAGTGAAGGAGTGCACCGGAGGATGCGTGAGGGGGAGGGGATGCAGGCGAGCTGAGGTCTGGTGGTTGGAAAGGAGACTGATGCTGAAAATGTTTACCGATGCATCAGTTTGCAGATACTGAACTAAACCGTTCTGTTGTCCTTCTGTTAAAAAAAAAAAAAAAAAAAAAAGATCTAACTTTGGTTTAGTTGGTGGAAAAAAGTTTTATTTAACATGTTCCATTAGAATTATGACTCATCTGATATTGTTACTAAAACAAAGGAACCTTTTCTGGAGCGTGGGGGTGTTTAAACTCTACATCTGCTATTTTTTAACCACAGAATTTGTAGGAGATAAGATGATAATACTATCCCATTGATTACTGCTGAAATGGGTATAATATAGTGCAGTAAAACTGTTGTTTATGCTAATCTAAAAACGGCTATCCTCAGGGGGCCACGACATGTGAACTTTACCTTATACATATGCAAAAGAGTGCATGTGATTGGTTCAACAAACAACAGATTTTTATTTCCACTTCGTCTGAAAATCACTGGATATTTAAAAATGGTTTACAAGAGAATAAAATCAAGGTTTTGGGTAAAAAAATACCAGTGAAAAGACAGCTGAGGTTTCTTATTATTTCAGATGCAGCCACTCCCTCATGCCCTGCAGTAACCCCTCTCCAGCCGCTCCTCATCACCTGACCTCCTTCACACACCTTCTCACATGCTGGCGTGTTTCTACACCCCCTGATTAGCCCTCGTCTGTACATATTCCAGCTCATTTACACTTATTCTTTCACCGGATTGTCTATTGTTTTGTTTTTTTTTATTCCTTTGTTTTCCAGCCTTTTGTTCAGCCTGTCTGCTTGTTCTAACCTGCACGATTACCTGCCTCACCCAACTGTGAAGAAGTCTGTCTGGTTTCGACTTCGACCGAGTGAAAAGTGAACTTTGAGTCTTGCAAACCTGGTTTGTAACAAAAACCCTGACCAGTCCACCAATAATCTCACCATAAGTCTCCTATTACATTAATTTTCATTGATGCTAACAAAATGCTAACATACACCAAAACTTAAATAATCAGTGGATTTGTTGTGAGAACAAGCATCTCTCTAATGTCAAATATCATGTGAGAACAAATATAAAAGTCACATTATTTTGAATAACACACAGCCATCCCTTTAACAAATAGCAGAAGAAGAACTGCATGTCTGAAATGGATTAAAGACTAGAGGAGTGTTGAGTGGGCGAGCAGGTGAACTCTGAGCTGAGATTGTTTTGTTGGCTGCTGTTTTGTCAGGACTGAGGTGTCAGGCTCAACATATTTATGGTTTTAAAACAATATTTCAGATCCTCTTTGTGTTGAACATCTGTGGCATGAAGTACTCTGATTACAGGTGTTCTGCAGAACAGTGATCGTGACTGATATCATCGCCATCTCAGGTCTCGGTTTCCTGTACTTGCTCTGGTATGTTTTCTATCTAAACTTTGTGATTCATCACTTTAAAAACATAAAAGCTTCAGTGGACAAAACTTTACATTTTTAAGAGACACAAAACATTGCCATTTGTAACAGATTAACACGCTTATATCTATTTCCTTTACCAGGGACAGTGCGCAATAAAGAACATTAAAGGGTGAATCTGTGTTGTTTTCTGTGTTTTTTTTAAATGGAAACTTCCACTCAGCACTTCACTCGCCTCCCTCCACCCAGAGGGGTTTAAATGTGGCAACAGCATCATGCACAAACCTACGTCAGGTCACGTAGGAAAACGTTCTCAGAAAGATTTTAGAGAGGAAGACTGACCCAAAAAAACACAAATAATTTGACAATACAGGGAAACTACAGGATGTAAAAACCTTAACAAGAGATATAATAAACACACAATATATCAACATGAACAACAAAAAAATATGAGAGACATTTACTTCACCTGTGAGATGAAACAACAAATGTGAAAGGACCCACTGCCCACATTTCACGCTGAAAGTTTCACATCCAAAATTAACTTGTCAGCTTACAAACCTTTAAAAACAAATCACCACTTTATCAAATCATAAAGTTAAAGTTAAAGAGTGAGTCAATACTGACTTACTACAGAAAAACTGAGGGCAGATAAACAGAGAAAACAATGATAAATCTCATGCAAACTCTCATCATTATTCACTATCAGTTCGGTTTCAACTTTTTTAATATCTGTAAGCCTACAAAGGATACACAAAACACAGTCTGCACTGACAGCACACAGTTGGATGAAGGTAATTTTAGTGTTAGTGTGAATGTGAGTGTGTGAGTGGATGTTTGTGTGTTTGTGTGCGAGCGCATGTGTGTGTAGGTATGAGTGGATGTGGGGGAAGGCAAGGTGTATGGTTAACCATAGCCTGAGCTCTCTGTCTCTTTCACACACTCACAGGCACACAAACCATCACTTGCATTGCACTGCAGGCTTGAAATCTAGGTCATGTTAACACACACACATACACGCACACACAAAGAACAATCAGACGTGATAAAGATGAGGCTCGATCTGTCAGCTCACCACTGAACGATATGAGACTGTTCACTAAACCTTTAAAGCAGAAACCGCACTCCCTAAAAAACGCTGTTGGATTTAATCAGCGTTTCAAGGCTCAAACGTTGTGTTTTGATGCGGTGTTGCCGTGTTCTTTTTATGCTGTAGCCTCCCAACCTGCCTTGTTTCAGTACAGTAAAGTGTGAACTTGTTGCAGTCATCTGCGGGTTAGAAGTGTGAACAGACAGAAAGACAGCAGAGCGAGTTTTTCTAGCTGGAAAAAAGTCACTCATGTCTAAATGTTTAAGGGAAAAAAAGGTTGTCGTTATGCTGATGATACAGTGTTGTATATATTTTAAATTTAGCCAGTCTTAGGTGAAGATGTAGTTATACATCTATGAAGTTTAAGCACTCTCAGGTCTGAAAAAGAGGCAATCTTTCACTACTGTCAAGTCTATTTGAAACATATTTGATATTTCCATTGAAACCTGGAAAGTCTCATGAAAAACTGCTGCAAAAATAAGAGTCATGGAAACAGAACCGTTACCTTCTTGTGGAGAGTACCTGCACAAAAACAGCACAGATACAG
>JAPZDY010000015.1:15780549-15803349 GCA_029783645.1 Ctenochaetus hawaiiensis | reverse complement strand
TTTTAGAGGGCAGTGATGATAAATGTTCATATAGTGGTTATAGTTATTTCGGAGTCTGAACCTGAGGAGTCACAGAACCAACACAGAGTCACAGTTTGGCTTCACTTCACACAGTAAGACGTCTCCTCACTGGTTTGTAAAGGAAGAGAGCAGATTATCAGTAACACTGCCGTAATGTCATCCTGTAGAGGGGGGCTCAGTACTCTGTGTGTGTGTGTGTGTGTGTGTGTGTGTTGGGCCCTCGGGGGCAGGGCTGTCAGTAACATGAGACCCGGCCCGTGTTGGATGGAGGGTCCATCTCTGGAAGGTCGATGAAACGCAGCTCTCCTCTTCCTCGCTGCGTCAGGGAAATTCAAAACCCGGCTGGAGTCACTGACGACACGTTAGCATGCATAACAAACTAAGAGCTGCGGCTTTACTTCAACGTATCAGATATCAGACCGTCAGTGTCATCAATTCCTGATTTGATGAAAGTTTCTTTCAGAGCAAAACTGCAGAAAAGTCGTCAGTAAAACCTGCAAAGTCTTTGAACTAGACTGTCTTTGTGATTTAACTCTTTATGTTATAAAATATCTGACACTCAACCACATATGAAGGAACTTTAATAATCTCGTGCCCAGAAACAAAAGTGTCACCACGCCTCAAACAACTACAAAAACTTTCAATGAGTTCTCAAGAGAAATCACTGGAGCTCTCAGTGTAAAACCCCTGAATATTCAATTAACAGCTTAAACACAGTATAAAAGCAAGAAATGCAAAAAAAATGGGATCCAGCGTTGTTCCCCAACAGATAACTTGAACAATTGAACGAGATTAATACTGTTTCAGATTATTTTTCTTTTTAAAAACTATCAAGTTCAAGCAGAGATGCTACTTATTTTTTATCCTTCTTATTCTTGCAGAATTCCTTCCATTAAATATTGTTTTAGATCAATTCTAAAGACAGTTTTCTCTGTTAAAGACATTTTATTGTGAAAAAGTTACATACTGTCAGTTTAACTTCAGCATTTCTTTAGTGCTGCTTTATACTGAGACTTTACTACATTTCACAGAAAAACTATTTTTGACTTGACTACTTTTGTTTTGCAGCTGCAGATTGAACACAAGACCATGATGTGAGACATTTTTAGTACTTTAATTAGTTAAAATAAGATCCTTGTTAACCAACAGTAAATAAAAGTGTCAGTCACACTGCATGTGTTGTTTTCTGCATAACGACTGTTGTTAGTTTTGATACAAACTAAGAGATTAAAAACTTTTATAGTTTAGCTTAAGAAAAAAGAAGAATGTTGGACTTTTACTCCTAGTTTTTCATCTAACATATCACTTTTAAAAATCCATTTTAAAAAAAGCTTTTAAGTGGTTTTGATCATGTTTTATGACATTTTTGTGTCTTTTACTCTATTTTATATAATGTTTTTTTGAATCAAATTTGGCTAGTTTATTCACAGTTTTTGCATTTTGTGTTTTGTTTTTAGTGTAAAACACTTTCTGTGAAAGTGAAAGCTGCAATATTAGGAATTAACATCATTATTATTATTATTTTTACATTTGGTGTCATTACTTTTACTTGATTTACGGATCTGACCTCTACTGTTGCTGACAGTAAAGCATCTCAAACACTTTATTTACTTCATTCTGTCTTATTTTTGTCCCTTGTTTGCTTTTTCTCCCTCAGATGTTTCCTTCTGCTGCTCTCACATCCTCGTTCCTCCCCTCTTGTATTTGTACTGAACTCCACACAGCCAAGACTGCCAGATGTTCAACGCAAGGCATTGCAATTATCATGCTCTATTTGTGTTCACGTGTTCCCGTACAGTACATACACTCAGTGTGTGCATGCGTATGTGTTTTTGTGGTAATAAACTGGCTTTGACAAGGATTCAGATGAAAAACTACAGATTTTGACACTTTGACAGATTTGATTGTACCTGCTTTAAGATGTTGCAGGTATCTTTTGCTGTCAAACAGCTGACTCATTTCCTGTCGTGTCTCCGTTCTGTATCATCAACTGCTACACAAACGTGTCACAGTTTAGTTTTGCATCCGCTCTGTGCAGCGCAGGAGCATGCAAAGGTATGTGTGTGTTTATCAGGTAGACGTGCGTGTGTGTTTCCTTTTTAACCTCATTAGGTTTTTTTTTTCTTTTTGTCTGAAAACACTCAGTGCACGGCTTATTATAATCCACATGCTGGTTTGCAATATGAATGTGCAGAGCAGAGGGGGGTCGTGTGTGTAAAAGATGGCTGGGTGGACGAGGAGGAGGAGGAGGAGGAGGAAGAGGAGGAGGAGGGGGCTCTCTGGATTGTTGCAGCAGCTGGTTGGCTGCTGGGCTGGTTTCCATGGCAACGTGTGTGGAGAAAAAAAAAGAGTACATGCTCCGTCCCTCAGTCCCGTATTGATGCTCGGTACAAAAGAATAACGTTTTACAATCACATGCCCTTCACTCCCTGTGTCTCTTTTCTCTGTCTGCAGGTTATTAATCCTCCTTTTAACTCAAAACACTCAAATTAAGAGCGATTCATCTGAAAACGGGAGATGTTAAAATATACAAGTTTTGTTAACAGACAATGTGCTGACTGTCATCGGTCTGTATCAACATGCAGGAACGAAAAAGCTTTTTTTCTTTAAACTGATTTCATCTGCAGAAACAAAAAATCAGAAGGAAAAAATGCTTTTCTAGATTTTTTCCCAATTAGCTACAACTAAGGTAGCAACTGTTTGCACGCAACATCTAGAACAAACCTCACATCACAGTCATTTATACCTCTGACCCAAAACACAGACCCCACTCACACCCACTTTGTAGATTCCTTCACTATATGAATAAACAGATCAAGTGTCAGTCCATCAACCCACCAGTAAAGTAATCAATAGTCACATAACATAGCAAGAGATGAGCAGCGCAGCCTCTTCAATCTGCATACTAATGACATGACTTTTGTGGCATGCAGTGCACATGCCAAAGCTACATTTTGAGTGCAAGTTGTGTTTTTTTGTGGACAGCAGATGCTTCAAATTTTTACACATAAAACCTGTCAGGTGATGTGATATAAAAAGATGAATGATTGGTCACAAACACCAGAGAGATGTGATCAATTTCTCCTTCTTTACATGCCTTACTTAAATTCACATATTCATTTTAAGCCAAACCAAGATGTTTAAAGAAACCTAATAAAGTTGTTTTACTGGCCAAACCTAAACTAAACTCTGTTAAACAACATTCAGCACGTGTTTATTCTTGTTACAACATTCGGAAATGTGGAACTGTGCTATTTGCACGCAGACTGATGAGAGCAGGTCGAGAAAACAGAAAATTAAATCCAACTTCAACAAAACAATCCCATTTATCACAGGAAATCAAAATATCCATGGCAAGAAATAAAACAAACAGAACAGAATAAAACAAATATAATAACTTCCCAAGCAGCTTCTACATAATGAGACTGGAAAGATTTAGTAATATTCTGTTTTATGGATCCGACAACAAAAGACAGATCATCAAACAAACAATCAGGCTGATAATTACTTTTAAAAGAGAATCAACTTTGTTCAGGAACACGGTCACATATTCCAGTAAGCAGTCTGCATTCAGCTCAGGCAGGAGGATTAATTTAGTGCACTGCATGGGGAATCCCACTGAAGGACTTCTGTGGTTATGCTTGCAAAAATAGTTCAGTGTGTTTGAAAAACCACCTATAGAGGGCTGATATCAAGTCCCACTCAGACCAGCAGGCACAGAAATGTGACCTCTGCAAAGAAAAGAGAAGAGTTTGACAGTTTTTGGCTGATATCTGATTATATTATTCAGACTAATTGACCCTCTGACTGGTCCTGCTTTAAAAACACAGATGAAGTTTGCTCAAAATCAAGGAACTTGACTATAAATATAGTAGAAAATTCACATTACAATAAGACACAAACGTAAGTCACAGTCTGATGCAAAAGATATTGATAGGTTAATTAAATCTGAAATGTTTCCATGTAGAGTTGCAGCTGAAGATAGTGATCTAAATGTGAATGATTTGGTGGAAAAAATGAGGTGAACACTGAAAAAATCAGGGGTGTTTGGGTTTAAATAGATAATGATTTTTAAGGTTTTTCTTTAGTTTTTTTTCTACCATAAAATCTGCATGAAGGCGGCTGGTGTTTTGTATGATTAACTGGTTCAGTACTGACAGCAGAAGTTGTTTTATCGTGGTGCTACATGGAATAAAGGTTTAAAGGTTCAGCAGTTAAACGAATGAGACCAACGTGGTGAAGATTTTCAGCCTTGAGCGACCTCTGCACTACATGTAGCAGGTTGGTTTTGGCAGGAAATCTGATGGATTGCTTCACATTACAGAGGGGGGAGAGAGAAAAAAAAGAGGCACTGATCTTTGCAAACAAACCAAACACCTGCAGATATTTTGGTCTAAAGTTGGAAGGATCTAAAGACAAAGAGCAGTCACTTTAAACAGACTGTCTTCCTTTATAAAATGACAAGAAGTCTCAATTTTGAGAAATATAAAAATCACTGGCACAAAACAGAGACTGCTAATATTATTTTAGGGAAGTTGGTTCTTTCCTCTTTAGAGGAAACTTAGTACATTTAAATTACATTTATGTCTCTAACAATTTGCATTAGTAAATTACAGCCCTGTTCAAAGTGAATTTAATGCGCAGATTTTTCTCCAACATTTCACACAGAGCCTTCAAACTAAACATTAGATATCTGCAATACATCCACTGCCAACATCATTCAGAAGGGTTACTCTCATACGATCTGCATATTGCCAAAACCACTGACAAAAAAACATTATTTTAGATATATATATTCAAAATGATTTGAATCCTGAGGGGTTTCTTTCAGCTCATGGATGAGGTTTTTGAAATTCAAAGCAGTTTCAAAACATCTAGTACACGACGGGCTACAAGCCAAGAATAATATTTGTCTGTTTAAGGAACAACCGTTCTGCTCCACACAGGGAAATATAGCTGCCATGAAACACTGCAGAGGAGCCCGTCGGATCAGGACAGCAGAGGACGGTATGGGACATTATGGTAAAGTTTAGGACTTTAGACGGCACCGAAGGATGTTCATGACACCAGAACTGAGAGCAAAGAGGACAGTATAGTTAATTGTATGGTAAAAGACAACACAGGGAAGTATAATACAATAAAGGACTGTACAAGACAGGACATTATGGGAAAGAAATAGCAGTGTAGAAGAGTATGTGGACAATATAGGACATAAAATGACTATACAAGAAGCGTAAAGGAGAGTAAAGGAAAGTATGGGACAATAAAGGAGAATATATGGCAATAAATGACAGTAAAGCACATTGCAGAAGCAAAGAAGACATGAAAACAAAGTGCAAGACAGTAAAATGCTTTAAAATATACCAAAGTACATTAAAGTACAGTAGAAAACAGTAGAAGATATTAAAGTACATCAGAAAATTGTGTACACTACTAAAGGAGAGTACTAAAGCTTTATTTGAGCACAGTTCAGTATATATAGTATACAGTATGTTGGGTGTATGGGTTTTCTCCCGTGTGTCAAGTGCAGTTAGTAATTACAGCTGTTCTTCCTGCATCTGTGTTTAACAGTTACACTCAGTTAAAAAAAAAGGTGCTAAACACACTGCAGTTATAGGAAGAGGAAGTGTGACCTCGGCCACACAATTAACGCACACAAAGCCTTTCTTGTCCTGCTGTAAAAATAAAATACAAAAAAAAAAGGCTTCACCATTTAGTGCTCGACAAACGTGATGGATGTGTTGTCGAGGAGAATATATTTAATGTAGGAGTCGGGGTAAACGTAGTTGGCAGCCAGGCATCTGCTGCTGTGTTATCTGACCATCTAATCTCCTGATTGGCTGTGCAGGCGGACTCCTCTCTCTGCATCTGCACAGGATGTGATGGATGAAGAAATGGATAGATGGAGGGATACTATAAGAAAACTAGATCAGGGCCTTCACTTCTGCTCAGATAATGGTCCCAGATTGGTGATGAGTCATATTTTAAATAAAAATTAAACAGAAATTACTATCATTTTGACTACTTTTTCAATTTGGGACATTAAATCTTGTCAGATAGTTACTTTTTTACCAGATTATTACCTGGTAAAAGCTTCCCAACATATTCCACCCAAAAGTATTTGCCTGCATGCTGCAAACTAAGGCCATAACATGAACACTGGCACCTCCTGGTGGACGAAATACAAAACACAGTTATGTGTTAAGCTATTTGGTTTCTTTATTTTAACATCAAAAATCTTAATGTTTGTGAGTCACTTTTATCCTAAAAATTGATTTTTTTTTCAAAAGTTTTAAGTAAAATAAATTATTTAAAGTATTTTCTGAAACTAGTATCATTTTCTTGACTCATGCAAGAATCCAGGCTTTTTTCTTACTTTTTAGATGCCATGAGATGCCATGATGCCAATAGTTTTTGGGTTTTTTTTAAAGAAAAATAAGATCTCAAGAAAAATTACAACATTGAAGCAAATCTTTCAGTAATGTCCACCACAGTTCTGTTTATATAGTAATTAAAGATGTTACAGAAGGCATATATAAAAATCTAAACAAACACATTATTAAATTATGGTTAAATAACAGAAGCTGGACATGCAAAATATCATGAGAAATAATAAAATACCAATAAAAACACCTTACTAAAGCTTATGAAAGTAAATGTATTGATTAACGTCATTTTGAGGCTGCACTTTTTAATACTGCATCATGTAAGATGTTACTGTTATTGCATCAATTCATATTATACTTATTTACTCATCTGACACTTCAAAAACTTTTCTTTGAAAAAGGAAAATATTCCTCAGTATTATATTTCAGGAATAATACAATAAGTCGTGTGTGACTCAGCAGCAGAAACTCACTGTGCAAACTTTCCACTAAGTGCCAAAATCCTTTTACCAAATGACTTCGCTACCTAAAGCAGAATTAATCAATCTAATCTGATAAATACTGATATTATTGGTTTATTTAAAATGGCATACTACTGCCACTGCTACTACCACCACAACTAGTACAACTACTACTACTAAAAATAATAAAAAATCATTGACACTTGGTATTAGTTTGATGCTTTCCTTTTCTGGACTCAATGTGACTCAGCGAAAAACCTAAAAATAAATTAAAAAAATTCAAACAGCATGTCTTTAAAAACTCCACTACCCTTGTCTGACGTCACCAACCGCTGCCTTCACTTTACTGGAAGACAAATGTAATTAAATCTACTGTGAAAACTCGACTTTAAAAGGAGAAAGTTCCCTTTTCTGTTCTTACAGATTCTCTGCAGTGAGAACTGCATCAAAAAAAAACATTTTAACTTCGACTCTTCCTCATGTGAGCTTATAGAACCAGCCCTGCAGCTTCTTCTTTGTGTGGTTGTTTCATAAAGAAGTTTCACTTTGTCATTGGGTAGATAGGTCAATGTTGCGTTCACTGTCTCCTCGGAAAATTGCAACGACTAAATTTAAGATTTGCTGCTGCACAAAACAATTGCCACTGAAAGGCCATTTAAGTTTTCTATGAAAAATAACAAATGACTGGAGCTGCAGCAAAAGCAGGGATCAACCTCATAAATGTGCAAAAGACAAGTGAATGTCCCTGAATGCATCGACTTCATTCAATATAATT
The DNA here is from genome assembly GCA_029783645.1 of Ctenochaetus hawaiiensis. NCBI lineage: Eukaryota > Metazoa > Chordata > Actinopteri > Acanthuriformes > Acanthuridae > Ctenochaetus > Ctenochaetus hawaiiensis. The sequence continues at coordinate 15,795,706 of JAPZDY010000015.1, read as the reverse complement.
AATAATTTTAATGATCTCTGTCTTTCGGAATTTATCCCTCCATACTTGAAAAAATTAAACCTCCAAGCAAAACAAAAATTCCTCTTTCATCTTTTATTTGTTTTTTATTGAACACCACAAGATTGATCATAAGTGCAACTTAATATTCCTACAGTCAGTGAACGCCTCGTGATTTCACGGTTAAACGCACCGTCTCTGCTCCTTTCAGTCTGTCAGAGAAATGTTCAGATGGAGAGCAGCTTCGGTCTGCCAGCACTAAACTTTTGAAAGGTTAGTGACTTGTTTTCAATATTTACAGCTTCTGTTTTCCAAAGTTTTCACTATTTTTAATGAAACTACTCCTTAAATCTACTGCATTAATGATCTGCTGAGTTTGGATACAGTAGAATACAATATTAGCAAACATTTAATACGTCTGATGCTGCAATAAGAACGTAAACACACAACAAGATCGGCTGCACATCTCTTTGACATTTAACCTTTGGTTGAATTCAGGCTGAACGGTTGCTGTTATACTTCAGTTTTCTTTGCCGTTCTCTCTGAAAGATGAATTATGTGCCTGATATTATCTTGTTTGGCCACATTCAGAAACAGAGAGGCAGCCTTGAAAATCTCTGAGTTGATCACTTAAAATAAGCTGGGTTATATTATGCAGTACTTTTTAAAGGGTGTTTAGGCTGGGACACTTTGAAGTATCATTTATTTTATGAATTAAACAACAAGAAAAGACATATTAAGGGCATAAACTAAAGAAAAAGTACAGACAAAACAATTAAAAAACACTCCATTTCATGTAAATATACTGCATTCAAAGTCCTAGTATATCCTATGCATAACTATTTTCAGCTAAATGTACTTAATATACTTAAGTCCAACAGTAAAAGTACTCTTTATGCAGCAAAATGACCCCTGACTTTGGCATCTTAGTACTATTATTGTTACTTTGACCAAGTGCATCAAAACTGCATAACAGTGTAATTTGAGTGAAGGTAAATAGTTACAATACAGCCTTAAAAACATGGTAAACTTGGCATTTTAGCAGCATTTCGATGTTTTAATTAGTTTTGACTATTTTACATACATTTTGGTTTTGAGAAAGAGAATGCATTATATTTCTAATCTTATATATTGTGTGTAAACTTTGACTCTGTAATATCTGTAAGATAAATTAAGTGGTGTGAACAGTGTAATGTTTGAACTGAAGTTTTGGTAAGTAGAGGTGAAAAAAAGCATAAAAATGAAATTACTCAAGCAAAATTGTATGCAAATGGTCTAATTGAGTGAATGTAACTAGTGACATTTCAACCCTGCAAATTTACTTTGCGTGTGAGCAGCATTTAAATGTTGTAGCGTAAACGTAAACATGAATTTTAAACAGCTTTTTTATATAAAATATTGGAATCAATAGTAAAGCATCATTTCTCATGAGCTCATCTGTAAAGGTGGAAAAACTAGTAATTACAGCTGTGAGATAAATGCAGTGGAGAAAAAAGGACTATACTTTCCTCACAAGTGTAATTTAAAGGATTATATAAAACACATACTGCAGAGTAGTGCAGCAGTACAGTAAATATGCAAAGTTACATCTACTGCAAATAAAACAGCACAGCAGTTTTGACTACAGTGTTAAATTTTTTATTAAAACTCTTTTTTCACTGTCCTAGTTTGTGCCCTTTTGATGCAGAGTTCAATAATCTTACTTATAAATTAAAATTTAGTCATGAAAGCCGCCGAAAGAGTCACATGCTTTTGTTTACTATGTTCCAACTTTGAATGCGTGACCACTTCAGGGACACTCAGAGCATCTGGGCTCTTTTCAAAGCTGCAGCTAAAGTCAAAGGCTTCTGTCACATTCACAGACCTCCTGTCAATAACAACAAAAGGTCCCCCCTGCCCCTTCCTCTCTTGGATACTTTTAAAGGCTTTGGTGCACATGCACAAACAAACATACACACACACTCTCACACACACTGCTTTGACGGTGCTTGGTACAGAGGGTCAGGTGGGAGGGCTCGATCCTCTTTGCCCTCCCTCTTGAAAGGTTAGTGAAAGGTCTCTGGTGTTGGCAGAGCGATACTTGACCTTCCCCTTGCCTCAGTGTGTTTGTGTTTGTGTGTGTGTGTGTGTGTGTGTGTGTGTGGGTGTTGGTGTTGGTGTGTGTGCGGGTGTGAGGATGGGCAGGTTGGCATTTAATTGCCCGCGGGTGGTCGCGGTGAAGCGAATCCATCACCTCAGATGCCTCCCTGATGCCAGCACACATCAAAGTGTGAGCTCAGAGACGGAACGAAACATTAAAGTCTGTTTATTCTCTCTGTTGGCTGCACTGAAAAAAGATAAACAAAGACGCAAAAGACTTGAAAGCACCTGTTCATTAGCTTCACTATTTCAAAAAAAGAGTTCAAGAAAAGCTGAAATGCACATAAGAACCTGTGATTATGTCCTAATGTGTGGAAAAGCACATTAGACTTCATCAGCAGCTGATTTACAGCATTTGAGCTGCTGTTTGGTTCAAAATAGCAATCGAAGGTTTAACAACATGAAGATCAGCAGCTTGTTTTAACAATGACCCCCGTGTTCGTTCTGTCCAAATCCTCTTACACTCACAGGAGGGTTACTTCATGAGAAAGGAAGAGGGAACGGAGGGTGTAAGCCTGTTAGGACGTAACTACAGGCCTCAAACATTACATCACATCAGATCCAAACACCAACAGGATTTAAATCAAGACAACTATTTAACTTTATACTTTTAATTACAGTAAACTGTGTGTGCATTAAACAGAGAACAACCTAACTGTCCGAACAAATACAAAACAAGTTTATCCTGCAAACCAAAGTGTGCAACAACAAAAACCTTCGATAGAGCTTGAAAGGAAACGCCTGACAGCATTTTGTCTTTAGTTCTACTCTTTTCTGAATCCATTTAACAGAAGCGGTACCTACAAAATATTTAGTAAGCCCTTTGCTTAAATCATTAAAATCTGCAGCAGTGTGTATACAAAGTTTGCAAAGAAAAACTTCCCTTACTTAAAAAGTTTTGTTCAAATCTCCATTAATGTCATAAAATTCAACAAAACAACCTTCCAGTTTATCTATTTAGACTTAATCTGGCTGGTTAAACCAAAATGAAAGCACTTGTCTTATCTCTGGTATAATACATCAGATTTAAGATGGGACCAAGTCATTGTTTTGGAAAGTCTCAAATTTTTGCATTCAATCCTCAAGTTAAGTGTCAAGCTGTAAACTTTGAATAAGAGTCTGAATTATATTTTATATAAAGAAACAACTCAACGTTCTCTGTGCAGCTTTTATGTTGCAGAAAGTTAGAAGCTGTTGCATCTCTGAAGATGTGAATTGCAGCTTTTGCTTGATGTAAACGATTTTTCATTGACAACCTCGTTGTTTCTGTAGACAAAAATGTTACTTTCGGTATCATTTTTATATTATTTGATATTGTAATGCTTGTTCTTGATGGTTGTATCCAATTACTTGACTGGATGCCGTCAGCTTGGTTCAAACAAAGAGGATCTGGAGAAAGAAGTGACGTCTTGCTGGGTGTAAATCTCGTCCCCTTCAGATGATTCTGGACGTGATTTGCAGCACATTTTTTAAATAACATATTCGTTTTTTGGACTTTAGGGAACAAGTCAAGCCTTTTCAATTCAAAAGGTTCAAGTCCAAGTGAAGTAAAAGTCACATCTGTCGAGTCTGAAGTCCTCATATTTGTGACATGAGTTAAATCGTGTCCACAAATTTTGCAACTGACTGTCAAAATCATCTTGCAGCAGCTGCAGCACAGAAACAAGTAGATTCAAAAGGAGATAAGACAGAATTTCTTTATCCACGGAGGAAACCGTTGTGCAGCAGTTGCAGCAAAAAGCAGCAATAACTTGAACTGTGAAGGTCAAAAGTTTCTCACATCTCCTGCTGCTTCTTAGTGACTTGCATAAATATCTTAGACTTTTATTTTTAACTATATTTTAAACTTTAGTACTGCCTAGTTTCCACTTTAAAAAAATCAATGAATCATGCTTGAATGATTAACAAATGAATATCGATAAAGCTGATAAAGGTTTTGTTGAATCGGTAACATAAACACAGCAGCTAAAGAGGATTAATTTCCAAATGTGTTCATATTGAGACTTGATCTGATGTAATCTTGAATATATCAAGATAATCAGAGAAGGTTGGTGCTAACCGGTGTAAATGATCATTATTTTTTATATCAAACACACATTTTGTTACTTGTAAACTTATTTTATCACAGCTGGTCTGCACCCACCCGCTCAAAAGTTAGAGCAGCATTGTTTTGAGTTTGGTGTTGTTTTCAATCTTTGCAACATCTCCACCTGTTAAGCTTCAAAATGACAAAAAAAAAAAACACAACACCCAGAGACAGGAAGTGTGGTTACATCGCCGTAACTTATGTACCGGAAGTTTTACTCCCCCTGCATGAACGCAGCCTCATACAACAGGTTAAAAACTGCACAGGAGGGCTGCAGCTCTGCACATTCCAGATGTTTTGATCTGTTTTATTGTTAGGAGGAGAGTTCGTGTGTGTGTGTGTGTGTGTGTGCGTGTGTGTGTGTGTGTGTGTGAGAGTGTGAGTGAGAATTTCAATCAGACTCCGTATCAATCAGTATCAGTCTGTATGTACATGATTTTATGCATATATGTTTTTTTTTTTTGAAGAAATAGCCTCTGAGAAGAGCCAACATGAACAAAAACACTTAACAGAGCTGGATGAGTGCACATCAATACTGTAATGGAGGAAGAAAGTGATGCGACTGACTTTTTGAAAATCAGGTAGATGTCAGCAACAAATGTGCTGATTCACATCCCACTTACAGTTAACATATCTGGCCACGTTCTTTGCCAGTGTAAATATTAAATTCTCTGCACAGTTACTGCAAATTTATTGTTTTGATTTGTGAATCTGCTATTGCATATTATTATGGAACTCGTGAAGAAAAAAAAATACTTTTTTTACTACTAAGGTTTTTTAAAAGCACTGAATGAGCTGTCATATCAATATGCACTCCTTCATTTATTTAAATTTGAAACCTAATTAACATAACGTGGAAATAAAAAGCTCTGGAGTACATTTAGATTCAGTGATTTGTTGTGTATATCATGCTCTTGAGTAAAAAGTACTGTGTGGTTTACCTACAGCGTTATTTAACCTTACACATAATAACTTGGCAGCAGCAGAAACCACAACAACAGCAATAATAAGAGAATAGAAAACAGCTCAGGTATCATTCTCAGTCTCCATAAAGGCACAAACTCTGGTTATGAGATGGGAACTGAAAAAAGTGGATCTATGCAGAGTTAAGAGGAAGTACAGTCAGGACACAGTTTTCTATGGGTTTGTCACCAAAGTGGCCCTTCATACATGTTACATTACACATTGATTTGATTCATTTTTACTATGAAAGCATTGATTAGTACAGCTACAAACTACCAAACAGCATAATGACTTAAAGAAGTATAACTCGCTCTCCTACAGCTGCCTATAATATTACAATATGCCTCTATTGTGTACTTTAATATCCAAATAATACATGTGAATATTAGATTAAAGTTTAAGTCAAGCTGTTAAATCATTGCACAACATATTGGAACAGTATTTTCATATTATCCACCTATTGCACTTTGTGTGTTTTTTGTTTCTGTTTCTATTCTCGTGCCACTGACTCAGGGTCAGCAACACTTACAGTAAAGAAGGTCACCAAGGCGGCTTCAGACGATGACCATGACGACGAGCGCATGCATTTGTGATCTGAGTTTAGTATTTCAGCTCTATTAATAGTCACCTTCCAGCCTCCTCTCCACCACTGGGACTGACACACACACACACACACACACACACACACACACACACACACACACACAGAGGCCTCAAATATCACATCGACCGTCACCAAGTCGAAGATTGTGCCATAAAAACTGCTGCGATAGAAGCAGCACAAGTGGCTCCTGTGTTTATTCTAGCGGTTTATCACACAAAGCAGAGTTGCAGAGATTTTCAAAGAGCTTTTATTGTTTTCATGAAGCGATGAAAGACTCCAAATGACAGCTGGCGTTTACAAGTCCTGAAGGTATGGGCGGTTTCATTTTAGTTGCAAAGAGGTCATCTTCCTCTGGGTTTTGCGGTGTGAACAACTGCATGGTTCCTCAACCCTTTTCCTGTCCTTATATGAGACACAACTGATTAGATTTTTTTCATTGTGGGAGAAGTTTCGTTGTAGATTTAGTGTAAAACTCGGCTCTGACAGCCGGCTGAAGCAGACAAAGTTTTGAGTCTGCAGGGAATGCAGCTCACAGCCAGCTCTTGTGGTTACAAGAGTCACGGGTGACGAAATCTCTCTCTGTCTAACTGCGTCTCCGTCTCTTCCTCACTCAGGTTGTTTGAAGCGTCAAGAGAAAACAGCAAAACCTCCTCCTTTGTCTCCTCCTCCTCCTTCTCCTCCTCCTCTGCCAGCCCATCTTTCCCCTGAGAGAGAAAAGGGACAGTCAGCGAGTGCTGCGGTGGAGGAAAGGTGGTTGACAGCAGCGCTGAACCCGGCGTCAAAATCTGAGCAAACTCATCTCTAAAAGCAGGGCATCGCCGTGAGGTTTTTCCAGAGGTGGATTTGGATATCTGAGTGGAGTAAAAAAAAAAAACTACAACCATGTCGCCATTCCTGCGGATTGGGTTCTCCAACTTTGAGATGGACCCCGGCCTGGCGTACCATGAGGAGGTTCTGAACCCGTACTGTGCTGTTTACATGAAGGAGGCTATCGACACAGGTTAGTCGCTGCTTCATTGGTCGGTTTGTTCAACGAATCTTGTGTTTTAGTTCAAAGCAAAAGGACACTTAACAGGGCCTAAGTCATCACCTTTAAATGTCTACAAATAGATAAAGATGATATAAAACAGAAAAAAACAGGAAATTCTCACATTTAAGAAGCTGGAATCAGAAGACGTTTGGCCTTTTTGCTCGACAAAAGACTGAGATGAGGGACTGAATATCAAAATAGATGGAAACAAGTTTTTTTTGTCCGTTGTCACAACTATTCTCAGTTAAGTTCTACTGATGATGAAATAGGAAGAAAAGAACCACCGAACGGCATGCTGGGAACAATTTGGTTGACACTTGCTAGAGTAAAATAGGATACAGATGAAAGAGAGACATTGGATAGACTGAAGATACGTGTTTCTGTTAAGTTTCCATTTTGTTTTGCTGAACTCAAATAGTTTGAGCATCACAGATGTTTTGTTAACGGAAATTCATTCACTATTAAGGTAAACACTATTTTTGTTTGTAAAGCTGTTGTCGCTAACCACTCGTTATTTGGGACAAGGCTATTCCAAAGTTAATTTATTGATTACTTATCAAATTGTGACGTCAAGGATACAATTAGAGATGAGAGATGAGCATTTGTTGGGAAAGATGTTGCCAAAGTTCAACTTAAAAGTGAACGTGAGATTAAATCTGTCTGTTTTGTCTGGAAAGGCACATTTCGACTTGGCACTGCACAGGTAACTGAAGCTAGAGCCGCAAACACTCAGGTAATCAGTCAATGAGTAGTTTTAGAGAACATCAATCAGCGAGAATAATAATTGTTTGAGCAGTTTTTCAGGAAAATGTCAAACGTTTTTTGGTTTGACAATTACGATTCAATTTGCAGTCGTTACTTAAACATAAAACATTCACTTGCTCTTTATAAGAAAAAGAAATAAAAACAAAAAAAAACTCCTTTGCAACCCAGGAAGTGACGTATTTTTTAAGTTAAGATAAGCTACAACAGTAAGTGTGTGGGAATAAATATAGAGATGAGGAAGTAGTATATTTATTTTTAGGCCATAAGACCACAGTGCAAAATGTCAGTGACAGAAGAAAAGTAGAAAACAACAATAAAACATAAATTAGTTTCACATATTATCTATAATATTGTCTTATTCTAACTTTCTTTTTAAGAAAAATGTGTAGTTGCAGTATATAAATTGAATAAGTATACATGCTGTAACACTCCTGAGACCCGAGGTTTAGCATCGCAGGCTAAATAACACGTTGAAGAATGCAACAAGAGCTGAAGGCAGATCTGTAATTCTGAGTGGAAGCACTTGAGTTTTGCTGCTGTTGATTCACGTTCATTGTCACAACTTTGGGAAACTTCCCAGCATGATAAACAGACTCTGAAGAAAAAATATCTTTGTTGTGCATCTGGCTATCTTTAACAACTGGTGAGCATGAGTGAGGATGGAGCTAAAAACAGAGTGTCGCTGAGAGGAAAGAGGAGGGTTCTGATGTTTCTTTTCCTCTGTAAAACCACAAGACCGAGGCAGCAGCAGAGAGAGAGAGAGACTCTCTGTATGTCTGCATTTCTTTTACACTATTAGTGACTCACTGGGGGACGATTTTATTTAGTTTCAATTCACTTTAACTTTGTCAGAAATTGTTTCAAGCCTGTTAAACAATGCAAAACCACAGTAGATACAACTATAATATGCTGATGCTGGACTTGAACCAAAAAGTGGCTGCTTCATGTCAGGTATGGACCGTGTAATGGAGTTAGGGTTAACTGGAAAAGTGCCGGTTCAAATCCTGAGTAATAAAGTACAACAACAGATTGTAAAAAATGTCATTTACCCGGTGGGATTAGTTGGGTTAAGTGTTAAAATTGTACCAATTCATGGCTTTTTTTGCAGTGACGCTGTCATTGTATGAAGAAATTCACTACTTTTTTTTTTTCAAATTAACAATATTTAAGCTTTAATACTACGTTTAACTCTTTAAAACTGTACATTGCATAAAGCAGGATTTAATAGTGTCAGTGTTTTTGATGGATGTGATGCTCACTGGCGTCGTGCGGAGTTTGTGAAATTCCCAGGCTGGTAAAACAAGTTGGCTCACTGCGGCTGATTTCATCTTCAATGAATGTGATGGAAAGCTTTCGATAAACAGCTTTTCCTTTGAAGGCCTCTTAAAAGACGAGCGTTCGGGCTCATTTAGTCCTACACAGATCTGCAGCACTGAAGGCCTCGTTTCATTTTGTTTTCAAGTTTCAAGCCAGCTTCATAATTGGCAAAAAGCATCACACTCTTGTTGATTCCAGTTCTGTGAAGATTATCAATTTGTTTCTGTGTACATCCATTAATTTTTTGTCTATAGTTTGATTTGAATGTAAAATGTACATTTACTTTAACTGTCTAGAGATTTAAGTACTAGCCTTTGCTAAAGATTTTAAACGACACCTTTGAGATACAAATTGCATTCATAAAAACAGGTTTGTTTATGCAGTTTTTACTTAAAAAGGAGGGAAATATCTTATATTTTTGTTATTGTATACAAAACCTAATGAAAAGACTAAAAACCAACTATGTCTTTGTCTGTCTCTCAATATTTTCAGACTCTCTCCTGCTATTGGTTCATAGTAAAGAAATTAACTTCTAAAACTGCTCCTACATGTATAGTTTCTAAATGGTTTGTCATTTCTTCAACCTGCTGAGTAGTTTTCAGGAAAGGTTACTCATGTTTTCACTTCTTTGGTTTCCTCTTTGCATGAACAAGTGATCCACAACTGCTAAACCGTTGACCGAGTCCTCTAAACGATCTCATGGGACAGATTTTTTGCTGCTCTGCATCGACTATAAAGCTCTGCACACTCAGATACCTTTTACACCAGAGATCTGTTGCCACCGGCGGCTCCCTAGAGGCCTCATGTCAGGGTTTGATGGTTGTTTCTGGATTCATGTTCAAAACTAAATGAGAACCTGCATTTGAGGTTCAAGGCATCTAAATGTTAAAGTTTTCTCCTATTGCACTTAAGATCTGCAGACGCTGTTGATGCCTTTTAAAAGCAGCCTCAGATCAAGTTGTATAGACTCGTCTTTGAGTTTTTATTATGTTTTGTCTCTACATGTACGTTTATGGATTTATGCCTGAACGACTCTGTTTTGCCTCCGTGAGGTTCTTCATGATGTGTCTGCTCTTAAAATATGGTAGATAAATAATGTTACTTAATTACTTGCATACACATATTAACAGTGCATTTGTTGGGGACTAATTTTAGTGGTGGATTAATCCACATTTAGTGCTCTAGTGAGTATTTGGGGCAGCAGTGTTACAGTATACTGGAGCTCTATGACACAGAGGTTTTGGATTAACAAAACAAAAAAAAACACAAAATAAAACCAAAATACTTGGTCTGGTCTTTTCACGGGATTTATTCCCTATTGCAAAAAAACAGAAAACTGCCAAACCTTATAAGAAAAGTGAACGTAGCTCAGCTCAAAAAGGGCAAAACCTGAACGCTGAGTCAAGTTTGTTGAGCTCAAATGTTGCAAAGAATCTGCTAGAGGGATTTGATACTCTGTTCAGTGAGGGTTTAGTTATCAGGAGCGGGTTGTTGTATGAAAGGAAAACATAGTGATTTCAACCCAAAAAATCCAAATATAACATCTTCACTGAACATCTTTGATACACCTACAGTGTAAGAAAAGAACAAAGTGTAAAGCTCCTTCAAAGCAGCAGAGGCACGTCAGCACACCTTGGTCTAAATGTCACTTTGATGCTTCACAGAACTAAACAGGAACTGAGTTCTGGTTCTCCAAAAACATGTCACCATTGCGAGGAAACTCACTGAATGTGATGCAGCCCGTGTGTTTCTGAGGACAAACAGACAAATTTTCCTCTCTGGTCGCTTTAATCGGCAGAGTCGGCAGCTGCCAGAGCCAGCACGCTGACAGGCGATGAGCTGATGATGGAGGAGGCCACAGATCACTTTGGGAGTAAAAAGCTTAGCGGACTTTATTGTCAAAGCGGGAGGACGGCATGTGGCTGTTATGTAAGTGGATATTCGGGAGGTTAAGCAGAGAAAAAGTCAGCAGATGTCAATTACGAAGGCCAGGAGGGTTTTTGTGTTTGTTTTCTGTTTGTAATTCAATCAAAAATCTCTCAGCACACACACAGTTTTTGTAAGATCTGCTGGTAAGGTGGTTAGATGTTCAGACTGTTCATCCAACATCCTGCATTGCAAACTTTACCAACAAGAATGAGACAATCGTGCAAATGGCATGAAATTCCTATATTTTAATGTAGGGGGAGTCGCGGATTTCAGCTTTAAATGACAGCTTCTGACGGTTAAAGAGCATCTAATCCCCAGAGAATGACACGCTATACATTCATCCTGTCGGCAAAGATTAATTCCTGGTGTCGGTTTTCATCACTGGCAGGAAATTTTCCAGCCTTCCAGATGTTATTAATCAAAACCTGTGAGGGAAATCCTTCGTAAATGAGGCTGGTGATATTTAGTACTCTATTAATTGTCAACAAATACCATAAAAAGACTGAAATCAATGATGTCAGTCCCCATTTTAACAACTTTCTTAGCCTGTGACTCTCAGCTCCGAGCCCATTAGTTTGTCCTGAAGACTTAATCATTTAAAAGATGGAAATATATTTATCTTCCTAAAGACCAGCAGGGCATCGCTGTTTTCTAGCAAATGTGACTCAAGCAGGAGTAAAAACGTAATTTGTTCTGGACTATTTTCAGTGGTAGATTGATACACATTTGGTGCTCGAGTGAGTATTTGGGGCAGCAGGACGGTTCATGTGGGACTGAGTCAGAAAAATGTCATTTAGAGAGACTGTGTGGCTCATTGATGCTTCTTTTTTTCTTACGAAGACCTTTGTTGGCAAAAGATGTGCAGCATTACACAGTGACGACAAATAAAACAAAAGCAGTCTGGTGTATTTACTTGTTTCTGTCCATCTTTCACAGTCCTGTTGGCATATTTGCAGCTTTTTTCTGATGTTGCCATTTTGAGTCTCAAAATATTTGTCACTTTTTATAGTAAGTTGATTTTTTTTAAATGATCATTGTTTTTTCTGAAATTCTCCTGGATGCAATTAATCGACGCATAGTGCATTTTTTAAGTTCTGCCATCAGCATCATCTGAAAGTAAAATATAAAGCGCCTCATTTATCTATGACACAGACAAGTTTTTGAATAACATCAGCTAATTTTTTGTCTTTTAGAGGGATTTCTTGTAACCATAAAGTGAAACATAGATCATACCTCAACTCATTCATGAAGTGTTTGTCAAAAATCAAAATGAACTCTTTGCTGATGATTTCATCCTGTCGCAATTTCATTTTACCAGGAACACGAAAGCGTTTACTTTGCTGAATGAAAGTGGGCAACATTTCTAGGTATTCAAGTTGACATCAAAGTGAAAATTGCCCCGAATTCGCAGCTTGATTTTCAGATCATTTCCTGTCTGTTTCAAACTTAAGCTCATGTTGTGAAGAGGTGATACTACTGTTTTTTTTATTTCCAGAAAAGGGCCAAGTGTACAAGCAGAAGAAGCCCACCATGTATCCGCCGTGGAGCTCCACGTTCGATGCCCACGTCCACCGCGGCCGCATCATGCATGTGATGGTGAAGGACCGGACGGCAGAGCTGAAGTCTGAGGCCACGGTGGCTCTGGACTCGCTGGCAACACGATGCAAGAAGGAGAATGGCAAGCTGGAGATCTGGGTCAGTGCATGGCAGCGTGTGTGTGTGTGTGTGTGTGTGTGTGTGTGTGTGTGTGTGTCCTGGACCAGCTGTTTGGCCATTTCAGCAAAAAAAGTCCAGATGGATGACTCACTTTTGGTTCAAAAGCCCAAATATTTAAAGTGCTATTAAACCTTTGTGTCATTACATTGTGGTGATCAAAGCATCGTCACCTGCAAAGCTCAGAAAAAGAACCAACAGGCTTTTTAAATGAAAAATATTCATGTGAAATCGCAAAAAAGTTGACATGTGATTAATGCAATAAGATTGCTGATGGCTGAGTTCCATCTAAGTCTCTGTCAGAGAGCCAGCATGGAAAACATAACTGGAATGCAGCCATCAGTGAAGTTATCAGACACACCTGTGCTGCTCCTGCTGTGACATGTCAGGTCTTTACTGTATCTTCAATGGTAATTTATTCCCTTAGATTTTTTTACATAGTTTGCAGAAGTGAAACAGGTAATGTTTTTTTATTTTAAGTTTTTTTTTTCTCATAAACATGATAAAAGTGTTCTGTTTAATAACACAAACTGTCTTCACATCTTAGTTACACAATTTTATGCCACAATCTTGAGTTTCTTTATCTAATAATGAAAATGAAACCAGCCACTTTGGGTTATAATGAGGGGAAATGAACAGTAAAGTGTTCATGAAAAACAAAACTTGCTTTGTTGATGATTTAAATCCGCCAAGTCGAGATCTAATAACGCTAGTTAGCAGAAAATGGGTCTTAAAAGTAATTATCAGAACTTTAGAGCAAAATTTGCTATCCTTAATAAAACAATTAAAGCATTTTGAATGGGGAGAAATCTCCAAAGACAGAGATGGTTTGGCCCTAACAGCCAATCATCTGCTTTGAAACACCCGACATGGGACTCATTTTCAGGCTCCCTGTTAGCACTTGGCTCAAATCTGAAATAGGCCATCACTGCTTGTGCTAATTACCGAGCTAATTCTCAATATATTTTTAACTAATCATAATCTGAAACAGATCCCTTCCTGCACACCAGAGAGTGTTTTCCCTTGAAAGACTCACTTTTTGAGTGACACTAGAAGCTTCACGCCAACTGTCTCTGAATCAAAACTAAGACTTTAACAAACACATGAAGTTTAAATTTGATGAATCTGATCAGATCTGTGTTTGTCTGTGCCAGACTGTCTGTCTCTGCCAGGCCAAACAGCATCACGTCTCCATCTACACTCTCTGTCCATTAAACAGTTCATACATCATCATCAAAACCATGACTTCACATCCTTCCCCTTTTTCATTCTGAGTGGTTTTCTGGTGAATGTCTGTCCTAAAATACGGTTTTTGTTTCTGTTTTCTTTTTCTTTTCTTTCTGTCTCTTTTTTGTGTCAGCTGGAGATGAAGCCTCAGGGACGCCTACGGATGGAGGCCAAGTATTATCTGGAGAAAAGTGGTGAGTAATTCAACCTTTACAAGGTTTTTTATTGTCTTACCAAGAAACTGTTCTCAACTATGACCAAAGTGTCCAAACAAAATCTGTGAAACTGAGTGAAAAATAGAGATAGTTCCCTTAATGATGTGAAACTACATGACTGTAAACTCTAAAACATAAAAGTAAAATGCTTCTTTTTTCCCAGACTTTTCTATTATCCTGTCCTTTTTATAAAATGTATTTAAAAGATTCTTGTTTCTGGTAAAATGTAGCAGTTAATTGTATCATCTCCTCTTTGGCACCTTTTATGTGTGAAAGAGTTAATGGTTTCACATAAAAGAAAATCTACTGAGTCACTTTTACACAAGGTCATGATGAAGAACAGCAAAATTTATCTGGCACTTTCTACTTTATCTACTTTTATCCCCCAAATATCCCTATTTCATAAAATGTTTTTTGACAAATGGGTTTCAAAAAGGTCAAATGCTGTTTAAATATAGAGAACGAGGTCATAAAATATTGGCTGTCATCTAGATTGTCTGTGAAGTCCTTCAAAAGCCTGTATCCCTTTGAATCTCATGTGTTTTAATGAGCTCTGATCGTCGCAGCCTAATTACATTTTCTCCAACTAAAAATAACCGGTTTGAATTTCTGCCCGCTGCTGGTTTGGAGCGTTGCAGGTGGATTTGTGTCCTCGTTGTGTTGGATCTCTCTGACCGGTGCTTCTCCCGTCATTTAAAATCATGTCGAGGCCTGACGAGTCGCTGACGACCAAAAGAAGAAGTCATCTCATGTTTCTATGTTTAGACCCGGCTAATAGGAAATCACGACTCAGAACAACAGGTGGCACAGCGACTCGACCGGTGCTGCGACAATTTCATCTGTGGGACTTCCTCCTGCGCCACATGCAGACACACACACACACACACACACAAACACACACGCTGTGCAAATGCAACTTGTCAGAATGAGATAAACTGCGGTCTAACCGCCTCATCTATAAATTCCACTTTTTTCACATAACCTGTCTTCATTAGAATACATCAGTACATCAACTTCTTTTTAAATGAGCTTTTTAAAAGGAATCATTCAACCAAATGTAAGAGCGTGTGTGTATGTGTGTGTGTGTTGGAATTACTTTTTGGCATTTAACAGCTGAGCTGGGGTCAGTGTGTGTGTGTGTGTGTGTGTGTGTGTGTGGGTGTTGGGAGGGT
>JAPZDY010000015.1:15758621-15780398 GCA_029783645.1 Ctenochaetus hawaiiensis | reverse complement strand
TGAGCTGGGGTCAGTGTGTGTGTGTGTGTGTGTGTGTGTGGGTGGGTGTTGGGAGGGTTTAACAGCTGGTCATATCGATTCTGCAAAGCTTCCTGAAGGCTGAATGTTGAGGTTCGGTGCCATCGTACCAATTTGAATTTAATGAAGTTCTTTCTATTCCAGGATTTTACAAACAGTTTAATCTGTGTTTATGAGGCAACTATGCAGCACTGCAGACCGAACCATGCTAGCTGTTTCCCCCAGTTTCAATGCTACGCTAATAACCTCCAATACTTCTTGATGCAAAGACACCAGATGATAAATTATCGCACAAACCAAATGCATTAGGATTATTACGTTACACTGCAAAAAGCCACACAGCTGATGGTTGAGGTGAGAGTTTGAATCATCAGTGAAAAATGTCAAATCCTGTGTGATTCAGTTAATCGGTGACTGATCAGTCATATACTGTTATTGTTGGACAATATGGACAAAATCATGGAAGATTAATGGCTTGGGTAATTTGTAAACGCAGCTAGAAAAGTCTGTTAAGTTTAGAAAATGACGTTACTTTACTCTAATGCAGCCTTTAAAGTCAGGAAAGTACAAACAAAAAGGGCTAATGCAGCTTTTTAACAGCTGAATTGAGAGAGAATTTAATGAAGATTTTACTGATTTATCACAAAAAAAAGTTACATGCCATTTAAAATCACTAAATCATTAAATGTATCGGTGCATTTCTTAGACATGAAGTTTTGCCACAACAATATGAAAAACCGTGGCAAGTAATTTTTTCCTCTGGACGCACTGGGCTTAGTTTTTATGCTAAACTGCAAAAACTAATAACCAAGATCAAAGTGACTCATTTTTCTGAGACAAAATGAAACTCTGATGTAGGTAACAAACACTTCTCAATTCACAAAAGGTGAGAAATCGAACTCAAGGTGTGAAACCAACTTGGCTTTAAAAGCAGAGGAAGCTTGACTTCATTTTTGCAGCAGTTTTCTGTTTTAAATTAAGGTTGTGTGACGTTTTTCAGATGCTCTTGGTCAAACTGAGGGAGACCCGGAGTCCGAACAAGAGAGAGAAGGCCTGTTCGCCCTCCACCAGCGACGAGGAGCCATCAAACAGGCTAAAATTCACGTTGTCAAATGTCACGAGTTCAGTGCCACGTTCTTCCCTCAACCGACCTTTTGCTCCGTCTGCAAAGAGTTTGTCTGGTACGCAACAAAGCTGAGCAGCACAGGTCACCAAAATAATCCTCGTACTCATTATCATGTTAGTCATTTCATCTTTTTTTATCCACCGCAGGGGTCTTAACAAGCAGGGCTACCAGTGCAGACGTGAGTATCAGTTTATTTTCCACTGACGTTATGGATGACTCCATTTTTTCCCCCCACATGTCTCAATTCTGCATTTCTGGGTCTTTCAGAGTGCAATGCAGCTATTCACAAAAAATGCATTGACAAGGTGATCGCCAAATGCACCGGTTCTGCCATCAACAGCAAAGAAACTATGGTGAGTGTGTCACCGTTTCACATAAACGCTCTGTGACAGCAAGTTAAATCTGAAGCTTGCTGAAGCAGCATGTGTAAGAGATTTGTAAACTTGTGGTTATAATGCTTACTAATCAGGTAGTCACCTTGCATAGAGTAGACATTTAAGTCTCATTTGCCGCTTTTATCTTTGTGCTTTTGTTTCACTTCCTCCCCAGTCACATGTCTGCACAGCTCAAATGTACTGAACCAAGAGAAAATGCATCACCTCAGGTTGTACAAACCAGTGTAAAGACCAGACCTGCCACCCGCTGTTTGAACGCAGGAAGTGTTTTCTGTGCTGCTCTTGGCTTTGTTTGCTTCTGACCCGTCCTGTTTGCAAGGCTTAATCAGAACCTGGGCCTCTATGATAAGCTGTGTGTGTGATGTGTGCGTTTGTGTGTGTGCTGCAGATCCACAAGGAGCGCTTCAAGATCGACATGCCACACAGGTTTAAAGTCTACAACTACAGAAGTCCCACTTTCTGTGAACACTGCGGCACTCTGCTGTGGGGGCTTGCCAAGCAGGGGCTCAAATGTGAGGGTGAGAGACGGGACTTTTAAGATTTCTGTGTTTTTTTTCTTTTTTGTTGTGTTTAGGGGCTTGTACACACTGACTTGTTTTGCATCAATGCACTATCCATTAGTAACAGGGTTAAAAATATGGAGTAATATGCAAAATATCTGATGTAACAAGTTAGAAATATGTGAAGATAAGAAGTCATAGATAAAATACAATTGGCTTAGTAGGTCACAGTTTTAAGGAAAAGGATTAGACACCAGGAGGGAAACAGTACCAGATAAGGCCGAGGATACGCAGAGGTCAGCAGATTTAGATAATAGTTTATGAAGCAGAAGAGTCAGGAATTTTTTTGTCAGCCTGTAAAGAAACATTTGATACTCCAGTTCACCCCAGAAATTTTAAAAAATCACCAAGAGCAACTATAATTTAGTTCACAACATAACATGACACACTTCCAACAGCTGGCACAAGAGCAGCTCTTCCCGTCAGGAAAATGCAGCAACACACTGCAGCTGTCACAGCAGCTGGAAGGTGCAGTGTTGCATGTTAAATTAATCAAATTCCAATACGAGCCAAAAGCCTGATGCAGTCAATGAGAAGAACACATGCAAAACCACCACAAGACAAAAAACTCTTTGTAACAGAAAGTAATTTCCTCTGTGAACAAATGATGCATTCACTGGCCAACTAAGGGGATAATATTCCTTATCTAGTTTCATCTCGCATGCTAATATCATCAACTTTTCCCTTCCAAAACACTGCTGCACTATGCATGAAAGTACATGTAGGTGCAATTACTGCTTAGTGAAGATCTTTATAGATGCAAAACTGTGTCAAACTGTTGTAATGTTGTGTTTTCTGTGCAGAATGTGGCATGAACGTCCATCATAAATGCCAGAAGAAAGTAGCCAACCTCTGTGGGGTCAACCAAAAACTGATGGCCGAGGCTCTGGCCGTCATCGAGAGTAAACAACAGGTCAGACCAACAAATCGTCTGTGCTTTCAACCATTAAATCTGTACTTTTTTTTGAGACAAATGGCTATTAAGAGAGGTGCTTTCAGCCTTATAATGGTGGACTTAGTCCCAATCAAGTCCAGTCTTTATAAATCTGCCCTGAATTTTTTTCAGTATGTAGTGGAGCTTTGTTGCACTGGTCAAAGCACAAAACGTTTAAGAGCGTTTGAAGGTTTTCTATCTTCTCTTGTCTCAACTTAAAAACGTTTAAAACAACTGTCAGTCTGATGCTGGTTCTACCTTGTGCCTTTTAGGCCAGAAGCACCAGAGATAGCGAAATAATTGGTCGAGAGGGTCCAGTCGGTGTTAACCAGCCGGGAATGGTCCGGGCGCCGTCTGGGTTAGTAACAGGAGTTTATGCCACAGGGACACCTGCAAGCAAAGGTACACAACCTCTTAATTCGTCATTCTTATTAAGAGTTTCACTTCGTGACATTTTGTTTTTTTACTTTATGCATTTGTGTCTCATTTCTGCTTCCTGACCTGCCTCCTCTTGCAGAGCTGCAGGGCGTTTCGTGGGACGGACCCACAGACGGCAGCAGGCCGATCACCGAGGTGCTGACGGATGAAGAGCCTCTGTACGCTGTTCCCAGGAAGGAACCCAAATTTACAGTCGATGACTTCGTCCTGCACAAGATGCTCGGCAAAGGAAGCTTTGGCAAGGTACTGAAGGTGGTCTGGCTGAAAGAAAGAAAGCAAAGCACAGAACAGGATTTCAATCAAAACCCAGCAAACAACACACCTGGAACTTAATGTGAACAGCAACAAAAATAACAAAAAAAGCTATAAGGTTTTTTTTAAGAGTTATGGGAAACAACAGACAACACCTTCAGGGACAGATTTCTTTGGTTTTTCATCAGTATTATTCTAGTAATTCTTATCAACATTAGACATCAGGTTTGCATGTTATGTGGTCACACTTGCTTGTGCAGCCGGTTAACAAAGAAAACCACTGGCCTATATCTTTTATTTTGGTGGTGAGCAGCAGTGTGGACTTGAATCGCATGATTTGACCTTTAGCAACATTTTACTTGATAAAGTTACAACAACCCTGGCTCAGATTTCAACACCAATGAATGATGAGTTCACTTGGACTTGAGCCTTTTGACTTGAGAATATGTTTCCCAAGATTAAAAGTATTTAGTTGGAAGCTCTAGTTGGAAAAAAATGCCAAAAACACAAAACCGTATGGTGGTCAGTTAAAAACAAACAGCCATAATGCAACGGAAGGGGGTAAAACTTACAGAAATTTAAAAACCTCCAACTTTACTCAATATTTGCACAAAGAACAGTAAGTCAAAGCTTTGTGTCTAAAATGGCAGGACATGTGGTGAAGAGTGCATTAGGACTTTGTTTTGGACCGAACTTGGGACTTGTCTGTCTTGACTTGGGACTTGAGTGCAAACAGTTGAGGTTTGCAAAACAATGACTTAGTGACCTCTGGTGGTGGGCAGCAGCAATTTTGCATTAGAAATGAGTTGACAACAAAGAAAATGTGAACTCTCCAGCCACAACTGTTGTGTCGTTGCTGTGTTTTCAGGTGTTTTTAGCTGAGCTGAAAAAAAGCGGGAAGTTCTTTGCGGTGAAGGCTTTAAAAAAGGATGTGGTGCTGATGGACGATGACGTCGAGTGCACCATGGTGGAGAGGAGGGTCCTCTCGTTAGCCTGGGAGAATCCTTTCCTCACCCACCTTTACTGCACCTTCCAGACCAAGGTAACAACCACCTACACTCAGATACTGGGAGCTCATCTGCAGACATTCAGCTTTGGCCCTGACATTTTTTTGGCATTTTTGTGTCCAGGAGAATCTCTTCTTCGTGATGGAGTACCTGAACGGAGGCGATCTCATGTTCCACATCCAGAACTGCCACAAGTTTGATTTGCACAGAGCCACGTATGTATCCCAAAAAAGGCACAACATCCAGCATGTTGAACAGATGACAGTTAAGATGTTAACTTGGAAGTGTTTTCATTTAATCTTGTTGATATCAAGCTTGTGATTAAGCTCATTTTTCTATGACGAGTGTCATAAATCTGGTGATTCCTCTTTCATTCACTTCACACAAATTTCTTGGCTGGAGATGACTGGTAGTGATGAGAAAATACAAATGAAACACATCCCCATGTGTTGTTTTCTTCCGTCCTGCTTGTGTCTTTCTGCAGTTTCTACGCAGCTGAGATCATCTGTGGTCTCCAGTTCCTGCACTCTAAAGGAATCATTTACAGGTAAAATCTTAACTAAGAGCTGGAAACAGATGATAAATAACACACAAGAGGTCAAACTGAGAGCTGATTTCAGTGTTTCTGTCTTGTTGATATCCTGCTGTTCCTCTGCAGGGATCTGAAGCTGGATAATGTGCTGCTGGACTCTGACGGTCATATAAAGATAGCAGACTTTGGCATGTGCAAAGAGAACATGCAGGACGACTCGAGGACATCGACCTTCTGTGGGACTCCGGACTACATCGCCCCAGAGGTGACCACACAACACATTAACACATCATCTAAGGCAAGTTTAAAAAAAGCCTCACTGCAAACAGAGTAGAGGACACCATGTTTTTTTGTGCTCTGTGCATCAGATCCTGCTGGGTCAGAAGTACAGCAGCTCAGTGGACTGGTGGTCGTTCGGAGTCCTGCTGTACGAGATGCTGATTGGCCAGTCTCCGTTCCATGGCCGAGATGAAGAGGAGTTGTTCCAGTCCATAAGAACGGACAACCCCGTTTATCCTCGCTGGCTCACCAAAGACGCCAAGGACATTCTGGTCAAGGTCAGAGACTGAGTGACTCAAAGATGGTGTTCGGGATTGAATTAGAGACAGTTTGTGACCTTTGGTGTGTTTGTGCTGCAGCTGTTTGTCAGGGAGCCTGAGGAGCGCCTGGGAGTGAAGGGAAACATCAGACAGCACAACTTCTTCAGCAGCACCGACTGGAAAGCCCTGGAAGACCGGCAGGTGACGCCGCCCTTTAGGCCAACTTTGGTAAGTACATTCACAGCTGACACACAGCAGGGTCTCACTTTTTCTGTTAAATCTGAAGGGCCAGATGTTTTTTTTTCTGGGAGCTATTTCAAAACAGATGTTGAACTACTTTATCCAACTAAAGCAGAGAAAAGATTTAAGTGTAAAATTCAACTAAATGCACATTAAATTCCCAATGAAACCTGCAGTTTGAATTATTTTGTTACAATTTTTATCATTATTACTGACCCACGCAGGTGATGGTGCTCCAAGTGTGTTGCTTTTCTTTGTGCTATATCTGAGAAAACTGAACAACTTTGGCTTTAGTATTAATTGTTAGACAACAGAAAACATTTTAAGTCACCACTTCAAATTTCTGGGCTATTATAAAGGACATTTTTTGCTATTTTCTGATATTTTAAGGAGCCAATGATTAATTGAGACCATAAATGGAACAGTAATCAACATTAATTGCAGTCCTTTGAAGATGATAACTACTCTCAACTTTGTGTTATTTTAATTAACTAATCCTTGTAGCTTTCTTTCTTATCCATGTTTGGTGAAACCTGTTTTAACATCACATTCTTCACAACTGGTGATTCATAGCTGTTTGTGAGACTCAAATCAGCAGATAATGTATCTATAATGTGTGCTGAAATATCCTTCCTTCTACCCTTGCAGACATCGCCCAGTGACTGCAGTAACTTTGACAAAGAGTTCATCAACGAGAAACCTCGGCTGTCGTGTGCCGACCGGACGCTCATCAACAGTGTCGACCAGACGATGTTCAGAAACTTCTCCTTTGTAAACCCGGGGATGGCTCGCATCACAGAACGCTAACCACAACCAGCAAGCTACAACCAACAAACTAGACGCACAGCCACACCAGCACTTACTGTAACTGAATCAAACTGCAGAGACTTCAGATTGTAAATGACATAAATGTATACATCAACATGCTGATAATCACCAAGGAGGTGTTCTCGGTGATGGCCACATAATAAAGCACATTCTAAAATATTCACAAAAACTTTTAAAAAGAGCAGAACAACAAAGACCTCTGCACTGAGCCAAACAGGTAAAGAGGATAAACTCTTTATACTAAAATTGACAATTTTACCTGAAATCCATTATAATTCTGCACATATAATTTATTAAAATGTAGTGCCATTAATCTTTCTCACAATGAGCTTTAAGACAAACATAGCTAACTCTTTATTTTTAAAATAATTAGTCACTTATGGAATTCTCCCTGTATGTATTCAAGTCACTTAACTTGCCTTTGTGCTTATCAGGATGTGTTTATCAATAGAAACTGTATTATAATTAACTTAAGGTGCCTCATAAGTACTACATGACTTCAATTCCTCAAGTAAAGCAAACTGAAGTTTGGTTACACCAAACTGACTTTGTTGTTTTGTTTCCTGTTATATTCCATAGCTTATTGAGTATTTTACCCACATGTTGGGTAGAGGTGTTAATACATTTAACAGCCTTTTTTTTCTGTATATAAATGTAATCTAATTCTGTGGATGTACTACACGGTCCGTTGGATGTAGATGTGTTAATGTGTAGCAGAGTTTAATTACAGGGTTTTTGTTCACATATTTTTTCATATCGTACCTCATGGAGTTATATGATGCTGTTATTTGGATCAGGTACTCAGATCCTTGCATACTGTAGTTTTTAATAGTCTCTTCATTGTGAATCTTGTACAATAAAGTGTTTGTGTTTTTTAGAAAGCTGTCTGACTTGTCTCTGATAATTTGTTTTTTTAAAAACAACTTCCCTAACAAAGTACAGTCAGTAAGAGACACGTTCACACTCATGTGTTCAGTTTAACTAAGGTCAGTGGCCACGTGGGTGTCGTCAAAAATAACAACATTCCTGTGGGTTTGTGAGTAACAGGATGCTATGATGATAAATGAAGATGAAATGACAAAAACAAAGAAAATGTTTTCCCATAAAGCTGACAAATTGTCAGCTGGTACTGAACTACGGCAGCGGTTTACAGTAAACTTCCATTTTTACCGTCCTGTAAAAAACTTTGACAACTGGAGATAAAACGGTGGCAATAAACGATACTGATTGACTGATTAATATTGATTACGTCTATATGCATATAAGCAATTGATGGCATAAAGAAAACAAAATGTGAAAATTTAAATGTGCTAAACTAAAAATCATGAGGCAAATCCATCCAGTGTTCAAAGTGTACGGTAACTACTGGATCTGGTCCGCCATGCTAACATGCTAACTTATGTTAGCATTTTAAGAGAGAGCAAAAGCTGTAGAGATGCCAGAAACGAATTAATACTACTTTTTGGTAAAGTTATATTGTCTTTGGTCTTATTTACATTAGATTCATCGTTTATAAGTGACATTTTGAGAGCGTGTAACATTAGCCCTGTCAAATATCGGCTAACTATTGACTTAGCTTACTGGACTAGTCTCACTCAGGGCTAACTGCCATGTGACATACCACTGACAATTCACTTCAAACACGATACACAGACTTCTAGAGTAACGTTACATATTCAGGAAATGCCAGTTAATTTCAGCCCCTGATCGTTTTTCTTAAATAAAGCCAACATCATTCGGTTGTTGCATTTGCGGCGTTAGTCGCATGATGCTAAGTGTAAGCTAACAGCTAGCAATAACTGTAAGATTTTTACTTTAAAAGTCTTCACACAAATTCATGTTTTCAGAACCCGGCGGATTACAAATGACACTTACCGCACTTTGGAGATAGTTTCACTCTTTCGGCCACCCGGATAGAAAAATATTTTCCACTGCACAGTAAAAACGTAAAAACTTATTTATTCCAAACAAACATGGCAACCGGAAGTTTCCCCTCGGCGTGAACTTTTAATTCTTCCCCATTGTGGACTTGTCGGAAAAATAGTAAAATTAACTATATAATGAATTTTAAAAAATGTAAATTAATGAGTAACACAATTATAAAACCATGACTTTTCAGTTTGATTCCAAATTGATTGATATTAATACTTTACCTTACCTACCGAATTTGTATATTTGTTTGTTTAGCTAGCTGGCTGGCTAGCAATTAGGGTGAGGCATCATACAAAAGGTGAAACTAAAGGTCACTTTCAGTATTAAATTGGTTGGAAAAACAGACTAAAATAGTCTTTTATCCTCTAATAGTCTCTAATATTGATTTCTTAGTCAAATTAAATTAAATCTGCAAAAGTTTTCAAATGTAATAAGAAAGAAGCAGTATTACATGGTTATTGTTTTTCTTGTATTTCCTGACAGGACTGCATTTAAAGCTGACTGAAAGGCAGCAACTTTGTTGTAAGTTCCCAAACAAGAGTGCTTTGGTGTGGTTGGACTTTACTGAATGAAGTGGTCATCAACACAGAGGTCTCCATTCCAATACTGTGCGGATTTATTTTAGATAAACACAGCATCAAGTATGATTTAATATGGTTAATCCCTTTATATTTTAATTTGCCACATTTGGACAGTATTCACCTCAATGATCAAAACAAAACTTAGCCTGGTGAAAGAGTAGCATTCCCATTCACACTTACTTCATTGACAGAGATATTACATTCCTTGTGTGAAACAGTCAAATTACAGATAGAGAGTGCACATATAGTATGACTTTAACATCAGACAGAGCGGTATATGTTAAGTGCTTCAGGACACCAAAGAAAGTTTTTTTGGTCACACACACTTAGTTTTTTATGACCCTTCATTTACAGCAATTCTAAGTCATCACTTCTTTCTTGTTTTTAAATACTTGGCATAGAAACAGCTGGATGGCTATTGTGTAATCTCATTGGAAAAAAAGGTTGTCATGTTGCCACAAATGGTCCATGTGAGTCCAGATGGAAGCATTTTTTTCAGGCCAGTCTCTTCACGATTCAATCCAGGGAGATTCTTTTCCTTTGCGTTCACAAAACACTACTGAAGAGACACAGATGTCCAGCACAAATGCAATGCAACTTTTCAGAAAGTCCTAAAAACACAGTTTACATTGGATGTCTTTTTTAAAGTCTTTTCCATTATGGTCATAAAGGACCTGCATAGGCCACCGTAAAGCACTTGATACCCTAATAGTCCTGTGTTAGCTTTACCATAGCTGTGGGGATGCAACACCACACAAAAAAATGAAGAAATTTCTGACACATTTAGTTATCAAGCGTTTTTTAAATGTTTTTCTGTAATGGCTTGTGAATTTCCAGCTGATCCCTTTTATCAGTTGAACTTCAACCTTCACATTTCATCATCAACAATCAGGCCATTTCTGCATTTCTAGTATTTTCAAACTACTTAAAATACAACATGGGTTGTTTTCTTGGTATTCAGGAGGCAACACGGTGTGGTCATGGAATTATTTTTTTTAAATTTCATGTAACAACTGTGTGATTCAAGCATAAGTTCAGGGGTGCAGAGGTCTTCATCGCCTCCCAGTGGTGCCGGCACCGCTACTACGGTTGAGGTTGCGGCTGAGCTGAGGGAAGTGAACTGTGGGTGTTCTGGATGTAGGACCATAGAGACCGAGATTTCTAGCTGCTGCTGATTTCCTGGGTTGCTTCACACTTGGGAACGGGGAAAAAACCTGCTTTTTAGGAGAGATGGTGCCAGTGGACGGGAACGCTGGGGTTGATGGTGAGCAGGACATATGAGATCTGGAAGTTGAGGAAAGTGAGGAAAGCGAGGGAGTGGAAGGGGAGGAAGTTTTGTAAAAGGTGGAGGATGCGGGAAGAGGGAGAGAGGAGAGGCCGTTAGCTGAAGGGGATGATGGGAGGCAGGATGTGGAGCCTGGTGTTGGTGTTGAGGGTGGTGTAGGAGAAGATGAGCAGGATGGATCACGAGAGGCTGATGTAGGGACCGGAGATGGGGACAGACTTGGAGTTGAAGGTAAAGAAGAGGGAGTGTTGATTGACTGGAGAGGTGGAGGTGAAGTGATGGAGGGGAAGTGTCTGTCAGAGGCGGTGCTTCTCTCTGAACCTGAGCAATCAGACTCTTTGTGTCTGTTTGAGGATGGAGGAGGAGGGAGAAGAGGGACTTGTGGTGCAGGTTTCGACTCTGGTGGTGTTGGATGAGCATCTGGGTTTGTGTTGTTGGAGGTCACACATGCATCATCCTCCAAATCCAGGGAGTCAAGTTGCACCACCACGTCTGAAACTTCAGCTTCTTCTGTTTCATCTGCAGCCTGTGGAGCCTCTTCACATGCTGAGCCTGTACCAGAGGGGTCAGGAGATGGAGACACAGACGAAAAACTCCCCTCTTTCTGCTCCTTATCTTCCTCCATCTTGCTCTCCTCTTTACCCTCCTGTCTCACTGATCCTCCAACTTCCTCCTCATCTTCTCTTTCCTCTGAATCTCCAAAGCCCAGCTGTGCTCGGGCTCTGGCAATATTCCTTCGATGAACCCGGACATGAGCACGCCAGGGCGACCCCACGCCTCCTCCAGAGCTCCCTGGGGATCCAGTGCTGTTGGAGGGCAGCGAGCCGCAGCGCTGCCTGGCCGGAGAGCCCTGACCCTGGGATACAGAAGCAGCCCGGTACCCTGGCAGTGTGGAGCCTCCCCCATTTGGTTTCCGACCCAGAAGGAGGTGGTTGATTACTGTGCTGGAGGGGTTGAGCTGGGAGGCCAGGACACGGGTGGCCGGGCATTTGTCTGGAGGGAAGGTGAAACGTTTGAGTACAGACACAGAAATCAAACATTTCTTTCTAATCATTCAGATGCAACAGAGTCACATTAAAAAAATACTCTCAGCTGTTCAAAGCAGCTGTGGGCAAAAGTGTTGCACCTTAATCAAACACCAGATGGCGCCCAAAGTTTTTGTTTTTACTATGGCGGACTTACTCATTAAACCTCTCAGAATGAAATGCATTTTTTTGGACTTCTGACCAAGTACATATTCATCTCTCTCCTATTATATAATATGTGCAGTAATACAGAGTACTCATATTTTCGGCTTTTTCAGCTCTCAGCAAACCATGTTAATGTAAAC
Organism: Ctenochaetus hawaiiensis; assembly: GCA_029783645.1. Lineage (NCBI taxonomy): Eukaryota > Metazoa > Chordata > Actinopteri > Acanthuriformes > Acanthuridae > Ctenochaetus > Ctenochaetus hawaiiensis. The sequence goes on along the minus strand of JAPZDY010000015.1, from coordinate 15,768,401 downwards.
ATGTCTTTACAAAAGCTGATTGCTTAGCTTTACAGAGTGTTTGTATGAGTAATGATTGGAGTCCAGAGAGCTGGCTCAGTGTGTGCACAGATGTTTGCATCTGGAAGGGAAAAAACATCAAATCTCAGTGTAATACTGTTATACAAGCTTCACACATCATATGTTGAACAGAGGCAGCGACAAGAGGATGTTAACAGAGGTTAGTGAACAGATTTTACCCCAAATCAAAAAAAGAGTCCAGTATGCACCAAAAGAAACGTAATCATTGCCGAAAAAATATATGATTAGAGACATCTGTCACTGCTGAACATTTCTTCAACACCGCAAAAACTGATGCTCTTTAGAATTACGTGCATTCAAAGAACACAGTCTTCTGTCATTATTATAACAGGATCATTATAAAAATTGTAAATTGATAGTAAAATTACAAAACAGAGTGGATTTACTTAATGCATCTAATGGACTTGTCTTATGCACAGAAGTGACAGGTGTCAAATAATATTTAGAATATAACTGCGCACCTGTAGAACAAAACCATCACCAGTTGTTAGTATTTCTTGAATCAAACCTTTGAAATATTAAAGCACCTGTTTCAAAATGCTCTCAAACTGCCACTGAGAGGTTCCAGCTCTCCTCTGTGCTGTTATCGAGAGCCACTGAATCAAAACATTTTCAAATGCAGACCTTTTCTACATTTAAGACTGTTCTTCTCTCAGTTCACCGCTCAGCACTGCAGCTATGAATCATACATGTGTGCACCCTGCAGCACTCTGAGAGCATGACATGTATTCAAGCTTGAGCAACCCAAACCTGATTTAGTCACAGAGTGTTCGAAACATGGAAGGGATTCAATATTTTTGAGGCAGCAGCTCCCAAGGCACATTTCCAATGTTGTTGTTTTTTTTTCCATCAGAGGGTTTCTCTTCAGTTTATCAAGAGATCTTTGAAATAATCATGAGTTTGTTTTTATCTGCGAGACAAGAAACACGTGTTTATACTCAACAGTGGATTCTTAAGCTGCCAATTGTTCACTATCCATTAATATGAATTCTGTGAGTTTAAAACATTTAGATTATTGTCTTAATTTATTTTAAATCAACTGGGAAAATTCAATTGGAAATTTGCCTTGGGAATAAATGTTAGACATGTTAAGATTATAAAAAGATTTTATGACCAGAGTTATCCACTTTTCCCCTTAAATCATTCATGAAACAATCATTAAAGACCCTCAAATCAACCCCAGAACACCCAGTTTCAGACGACGCTTTGGTTTGACACCAGTACCGTCAGCCTGATGGTCGGTACTGTCGTTGCTATGAATGCTGGGAGGCTCCTGAGGAACCCCTGGACTCGTGGCCACTTCAGGTCCAGGTCCTATGAGTCACACATTATCATCATCATCAAACATCCAGTCCCCTTCTGTGTGTGTGTGTGTGTTTTTGTCCCAGTGTCAGTGTGCCTCAAACTGTGCATTTAATTTATGATCTATACAATTCTTGTTTTAAAATCTCATCTGTTAAAAGGGTTTAAAACACAGGGGTTTCTGAAGAATAATATTACAAATTTAAATCCATTTTTTATTAAAAAATAAAATATTCTTATGTGTTTATGGACGATAAATCTTTGTTGCTGCCACCAAGAAAAAAAGACTGATTATTACATCCTTCTTCCCACCTGTGCGTATGTAGAGTTGCATAGCCTGTTGCTGCTGCCGTCGTTTGATGCGTGCATATTGCTTCTTCAGGGCGTAGATGTCAGTGCTCATTCTCTCCATCATCATGCTGTTGATTGCTGCCTGGTGCTCCGCCTTGGCACCTCCTCCTGCTCCTGCCCCTCCAGCTCCCACTGCTCCTGGGCTCAGCTCTGCGATGTTCCCCTGCTCTGCTCGCTGGTCTGGAGGTAAAAAGGGGAATAAACACACTTTAAGTCTCACATCACGCTCTTTTTCTGTGTTCCCGTAAATGTGATTTTTGCTTTTAGTCACTTTACTTTTAGACAGAGAAATGAGAGAATCAAAGATTAAAGTCCGGGGCTTTGGTTAACAAACATTCCAGCAACAAATACACAAATCAGACAAAATCCTGTGTGCCTCTTTTAGGTCTTTTTTAAGCTCCTTTTCTTACTGATTTGCTCACCCAGTTTTTCTTTGATCCCCTTTAATCAAGATCAGTTGACCAGAAAAGACACAAAACTAAGTGCTGGATAAAAAAGCCTGTCGATGACATCTGAGGAAGATAACAGAGTTTAGGGAGTTTTTGTTGTATTTGTTTTATCTCTACAAGACCAAATGTTTCTTGAAATACAAACCGAGCATGACTGAGTTTGTTCTGCAGATCACAGTGGTGAATTTGGTTTAAAGTAAAATTTTCAAAGACTTCTGGTTTGGATGAAACCACACCAGCAAACTGAGTCAGTCCTTCCTGCTTTTGTTTTTTGCCTCTGATGACATGATTAATGTTTAAAGACAAGAAAAAAAATCCATTTATTGAGACATGTTTGACATTTACTTGACTGAGTTTCTGTTTGTTTTCCTTTTAGCTTCCCTGAGAAAAGGTCAAAGTGTTGAAATTTATTTTTTCCATCATTTTTTCTGCAGCTCTTCCTGTTTTTGTGTTGAAAAGACCAAATCCAGCCCAGCAGCACACAATGTAAAGCGCTCTGCGGAGGCCTGCAGCAGCTGGAGGTGTAGTTTGTTTTACTGTGATTACACTGTTGCCTCGGGATGATTTATTAAAGTTCATTTGCTAACCCTTCTCTTTAGAATGAATCAGTCACGTTTTCCCTTCTGAACCAGGTCAAATCTGTTCCGACTGAGATCTACTTGTGAGGTTAAATGAAGCGCTCATTTCTCTGAAATGGTTTCTAAATCTCTCTTGAGAGAAACGACTACTGCTTCACATCTTAACCAATGTTTTTTAATGAAATCCCTTTAGGCTGTTTGCCTTATTTTCATCTTTGGAAGAGGCGCTGAAGGAAGAGGAAGTGAGGATTTATCTGGAGGAAACAGATCAGAGACGTTCAGTAATTGGAGTCAAATTGGAGTCAAAGCTTGAGTATCTGGGGCAGCAGTTTGTCTGGAGCCACTTGGCTGCTTTCTCTGCACACTCTGCACTGACTGACCTTTCAGATGTTTCTGGTATCTCTGCAGCTCGGGGGCCAGCAGGCCACCCAGGGGACCCAGGCAACCGAGCGCCGTCACCACAGAGTCTTCATCATCCATGTCGGCATCGTCGTCGCTCTCCCAGCTGCCCAGACCACCACTAGGACAAGATGGGAAACCATCACAACCACCCCACACATGTAAACCAACATTTTGTTCTAGATTTCCTTTGATTGAAAACATTTTGAGGGAGCTTTTGATTTCTTAATGCTGCAAAAATCATGTCATTCTTTCAGTTTGCTTTAGTTGCTTTTTGAACCCCCAGTTGAGGGTCAAACAAGTGACACGCTGTCAAAATATCACATCACTGTCCCGTCCTGTCAGCTTGCACTTTTCACAGATGTCGATTCAGCTCTGTTGCTGCCTTCACTGCCAGCTCAAAGGCAGAATGACAATGTCCTCCATTCAATCCTCATGAATTTATACAGAAAAACTAGTTAAAGCACAGTATTTCCACCTTCAGCAGGCTGTTTAAACAGAGCTTCTGTTTTATTGCCTCCAAATGATCTGTGGAGGATGAATGTGCACAGAAACTTAAAAAAAGGCTGCAGTAACAAATTTTATCTGCATTTGCTCCAGAGGCAAGATTTCATTTGTACTAGAAAAGGAAACTTTATCCTCCAGTTTAAACCTTTTACTCTGTGCAAATTTATGTTGACATTTAGCGTTTCTGACTAAAACTTCAAAACATTAAAACTTTTGCTGCAGGTGATTAAAAACTATAGAAATAAATGATGATTTCCAAGTACAGAACAGACCTTCCATTGGATTTGACTGAGGTAGGGAACGGAGTGATGTTGTAGGTGTATTTCTCTCTCAGCTCAGCCAGTTGAGGGAAAGGAAACACAGCCATGGAGTAAACCTCCTGACAGATGGAGAGGAAGAAGGAGTAGAGAAAAATCAGATCGATATATCAAGAGGTTACGAAGGTGTGAAGGGTTTTGTTTATCCTGTACCTGCATGAGCTCAGCCGGATCAATGAGGTTGTGCTCCAGCATCTCCTGAGTGAGACAACCCATCGTGCTGTAAAACTCATCTGCAGTCTGACAGTATTCAATCCTCCTGGACAGAGACAGAGGAAGGATGTTGAGAAATTAATTTGCTTGCTGTAGATATTCATATCAGACATTCATTTTGTTTCAGCGGCTTTTAAATATCGATTTCAGCAAGTAAGAATAGCAAAAAGTTCAATATTTTATATATATTTTTGAATGCTAAAGCTAGAAATTATGAGCACAAAACCTGACTGTTTGCAAATGTGTTAAATCCCACACATGTAAAATCCTTTCCTCTGTAAGTAATCGTCTACTCACTCTCCCAGTCTCTCCCAGATGGCGAGAGCGACGCGGAACAAAACCTCCGACCCCTCGAAGAAAACCGAGTCCCAGATCTTCAGCACAGTGGGCGCCGGCAGGCAGGTGGCGAACATGGTAAGGAACCACTGCATAGTGAACACGTTGGTCAGCGGAGGCTCGTAGCTGCCTGAAAGAAAACACGTGTGTTATTTGTGATATCAGGTGAGTTATTGCATATTAAGGCATAAACAACATCTACAAGTTCTTTTGCATCCATGCATAAAGGAAAAAACATGCTTCTTTTTTAATCTTACACTCTTTTGGACATCAGCATGATTTAACAGTTAGAGCAGCATCTGGTAGCTTTACATGAATATTTATAGCAGGTAACATCTATGACAAACACACACACAGGTTTGTACCTCCAGCCTCTCTGTTAGCAGCTTTCTGCAAGTGGTGGAGGTGCTGGGACAGTCTGGGCAGCTTTAGACGCAGCAGGTCTCTGAACACCGCCATGTCCACTGAGGGAAGGAGACATTACAGATTAAAAGGTTTCTGATTTGGGATTCAACAGGACAATAGCTTAATCCTCTGATCAATTATATGTCCTCATAGTACTGTAAATGTTTCAGTATGTAATGACAAATTTTTATTCCTTGTTTTGTCCAACCAACAGACCAACCCCCAAAGGCATTTAATTTACAGGCATAGAAAAATAAAAAAACAACAAATAGTCACATTAGAGAAGCTGGAACGAGTAATTATCTGTCAAAACTGTTGCAAAATTATTTTTTAAAAATGGACACTTATTCATATTTTTTGAACCAATTTAAAAAACTTTTTAGTTTATTCAGGGTTGTTTCATGACCTTCTATGCTGTCTTTTTCAGAGTCATCTTCAGCCTCTGTGTGTCTCATTGTGTTTACCTGACAATGCTCGCAGGTTGTTGGCAAAATAACTCTCAGGCAGCACTTTGTCGATCAGATAGATCATCACCTGAATATATGAGAGCAGACAGACAGTGAACTTTAATTATTATTCAAACAGAACAAATGTGTCATATTTTGAGAATATTTTGCATATCAGCATTCATTTCCTTTCAATCCCTGCACGTGTATGTGTGTGTGTGTGCGAACCTTAAGTGCATCGCTCTCATTGCCTTCAGTAACTTCCAGTATGAGTGCAGCCAGGACGTTGAATCCTTGGCAGTAGCCCACAGTTTTATTCCAGCGGGCGTAGGCGAGCAGCACCCTCTTCAGCACCACCCTGTCTTGCTCCCCCTCTTGACCACAGTAAGAACTGCAGCCTGTCCTGTGCAGGTCCTGGATATGAGAAAGGATGTTCAGTATGGATTGTTTTATTACAAGTGAGTGCATTAACTGGATAAATAAATGATCATGACATGCTTTTCAGGCAGAGACAGTAACGAGAAGACAAACAGAGAGGAGGCTGACCGGACTTTGCCCTGCTGATGGAAACAGTTATTACTCTGTTGAATCTCTGAGTCACCGTGATGTTTCCTATCTAGTGAAGCCGTTCTCTGACGCACAGTCTTAAGCAAACATCCTCTAGCAGACTTTGCTCTTCACAGTAACACCAACCCTCAACAGACACACTGTGCTTTATGAGAAGGACAACATGCTTCTTTACACTCAGAGGGATCAAGGATGATCACTGAAACTGAAAAGGTGTTTTTGTGTGTTTCCATCTTTGATGAAAATCATTCTCACAGTTCACTTCCTGAGAATAAAAAGCTCAGCATAGTTCAACAGGTTCAGACTGCTGTGTGAAACAACCTGACGAAAGAAACACTCTTATTCTGAAACCGTTAACCATGAAATGTGACAGAAAGCTCAGATAAACACAAAATTCTCTCTTCAGTGTCAATAAAAAGATTTTATGCTCAGTGATGGCCGACTTGCTCTGGATGAAAAGATTGAATAGTGTTTTTGTATGAAAGTAAACTGCAAAAATACTGTATATCAATACAAATAATTGGTAATTATAAGAAAAAAATCACTCTGCGTAGGCTGCAGTACCACTTAAATAATAATATGTTTTGGTGACCCTGAACAGTCTTTACATTAAACTTCAAAAGACATTCAAGATGTTTCTGTCTCTGTATATTTGAATCTGTATGCTGTGGAAAAATGCTGAGGCTTCACCACTGGGCACCACACTGCTAACTCAAGACACACACTTGTATAAACACAAAAACTCACACACCCTCTGCATACACACACTTCACATTTACATTATTCATCTCATCCTCAAGCCCAAATGAAGTGCGATTACCTTGACGATTTGGATGCCGAGGGAGTCGTCGTCCGGGTTGCTGCGCTCATTAAACGCAAAACGAAGTGTCTTCTCCCAGTCAATCGAGATGCTGTGGAGGTACTGGTCTGCTAGCGTTAGCCAAACCTACAGAGAAGCAACAGCAGCAACCACACAAGGAACCATGTTAATCATAGAGCAACATTTCTGTTCCCTACTGGGTCGATGAACAAATATCTAACCTTTCATTTTTGCCCTCAGTAATATTCTCAGGTTTCTTTTTCTTTGTGTTAGAGGTCTCTTGTTCCCAGTGATTCAATTTGTTTTGCAAGTTCAGGAAAGAGATTTCATTGTCATCTCCTCTGACAAGATGAAAGTAATCACTTCCATTTCTCTGCTCTCTCTCCCCAAGAGGTGAAGCTATGATGTGAGATAAACAGAGCTGTAGACAAACTGCCTCTGCACTGAGCTTTCTCTCTCTCAAGGCTGACAATATTAAAGAAAACAGACCTGTCTTGTAAAAGCACATCTGGGTCATCGCTCTCTTTTACTAAATACCCTCTGGGGTCAAAACAGACACAAACAAAAACACAGAAATGCATTAGGTTTATTATCAAAATGTCTTCTTGTTTGGAAGATGTTGCCAGCCCAAACAGAAGTAACAGCTGGAGGCTGAGGCTCAGAACAGACGCAGATGTTTACTGAACAGGCAGCAATTATAAACAAGGCTGCAATGAGAAAGCTAAATTCACTATTACAGGATTAGTAAAACAAATTATTACACTGCCAACACCTGAAAAACAAGCTTCCCAACATTGTTGTGCATTATACTCAGATGATCTTACGTACCCTCTTCCTCCATTCCTTTGGGACCCCAGTAGGGAGTCGAGCCACTGCCTTTAGGGCGTCGTACCACTGTGGGCAAGAAAACACTCTGTTTCATTCACTATTAATTAAGCTGCAGACCCCCACTGAGGCCACAGCTGTCTAGTGCAATCAAGCAATACAACAGTAACACCTAACGTATTAATACATCTTATTTACTGTTGTTAAGAGACAAAGAGTACTTTACTACTCAAGAAGTTTAAATTATCTCATCTCTTGCACAATAAAACACATTGCACAGTGAACTAACTTACCTGCTGGAATCCATTCTTCCCCAGTGATGGTTCAATGGTAAACTTCAACCTTGTGTCGACTCCTGCGAACATAACACAAATAAATAAATAAACATCATGGGTGATAATCAGGTTCCCAGAGACACAATCTGTAAATAAAACGGGTGTTTGGCAGTGTATGCGGGTGAGTTTTGAAAAGCTTTTTGAATGTGTGTTGTATCCCATGATTTTAGACTTAGAGGGAGTTTGCTTAACATTATCAAATTTAAGAAGAAGCGTAAAAGTAATTTAAAAATCCTAAACTGGGGGAATTTCCATAAAATGTTGACATAAAATGGCAACTAGCAGGTTCATCTGGCCAAATACTGATGCAGTATATGAAAATATCATTATAAGGCAGAGCTAAATTGTTTAAAAAACACTGATTTCTTATTTTACTAAGTCAGATCCATGTGTACACATGCTAAACCGACAGCCTGCAGCCTTTTACACAAATACAGTGGCTGGTTAACTGACATTAGGCCCCATAGGTTACGACACAATTTAAGTCAGAACCAAACACCTGAAGCTCCGTGAGTCTACCTGTATATTCAGCAAACAAACTATCTACATAATTTACATTAAAATGAGAGAAAATTGTGATTTAAGTTCCAGTTTTCACATCAAAATCATTGATTTTTTGAACGGAGTTCTGCGCTCTGAGGCGCTTCCCGGATGAGTCGCTGTCCGTTTCCGCGTGGTGCTGAATCCGCGGCTCAATCTCCGCTTCGTGATAATCGCGTAAAATCTCTTCGCACGCACACACAAACGTATTTAAAGAATATTTGTGACAAAAGGCTTAAAACTGCACATATAATGTGGGGATCAAACGGAAATGAAAGTTTGATCTGAAGTTATGAGGGAAAGTCCTGACATGTTTCGGCTGCGGGCCAACAGCTCCGGCTGCGGCCATTTCTCTTCCCTTCCTCCTTCCTCCCTCCGGTAGAGTCTCTGGAGGATAAACTAGTCTCTTACATCGATCCGGCTACAAGTTTGACCATTTTTTCAAATAACAAAAGTCCCTAAATAAGACAAATATGTGTTTAACCTGCATCGTCCGCCTCTGTCGTTGAGTCCTGCGCCATGCTGGATGAGCGTCGCTTTATTCGCGGTTTCCTCTCAGAGCTTTGGGAGAGGATTAACACAGAAAACCCTCCTACTTCCCTGTCACAGATTAGACCAACACAACTGACACAAAACGTGTATTCAGCTAAGGTTGGCGACGTCGGTGGGGTCCTAAGCCTACACTCCCATTTCAATAGGTGATAATTTAATCTCTCAAGCGTTTAAATTCAGTGAAATTAATCCACCTGGAGGATGTACAGACTACAAGGGGAAAAGGAGAAAGGAGAGAAGGAAGCTAAAGGGAAATACAAGGAGGAAAAAAATCATAAAAGGCAGGAATGAAAGGACCAGTGATACAAAAAGTACCTGATTACTATTGTATACTTCAACGTAGAACTACTCCCTCTGAATTTATTTATTTGCCCGGTAGCCTGTGATTGCCCCTCAGGATATCAGTTAAGTTTTTATCCTAACCAATAATAATGTATCATAATCATTTTGGTTAGATTTGTATTATTAGGTCTATTTCGAACCTATAACGTTATTATAGTTATCAACAAACAGTTCAGCAAAAAGTGCAACACTTGCCTCTGAGCTGCAGTAAAGAAGTTTAAAGCAGCAGAAAATGGAAATATTCAAGTGAAGTACAATAATAAGTACTTATACACACAAGTAAATGTACTTGTTTTCCATCAGGAGGACAGGAGGAGTGAGAAAAGTATTTAGGACAGAAAACAAAAAGTGAGGAGAAAGAAAGAGGAGAAAAGAAGAGCGAAAAGCGAGCACAGAGGTAGAAATACGACTGATGAGAATAATGACAACAATTTGG
>JAPZDY010000015.1:15730412-15748781 GCA_029783645.1 Ctenochaetus hawaiiensis | reverse complement strand
ATAATTAGTCAGAGTAGAAAAACAAACTTAAAGAAGAATCAAACAATCTAAATAAAGTTGACTTTTACTCTTTTTCTATAGTGACTTTAAATGCAGTTTACTCGGTAAAACAATGTTTAAACATTAAAAGTCTTACCAAAGCTTTTTATTATTATCATTTAAAAGTAAGTGCAAAATGCAAGAATTAAAGAAAGTAAAAGTTTGTCCTCTGATAATCATATTGAGAATAACTGCTTATTGTATAACTTTCAAAACCTCAATATGCAATCATGACTCCACAAGGTCGATTTGTTTGATTTCTCTAAAGTTTAATTTGTTAGTGGAGGGAAACAATGAGAGGTGGTCTTGTTATCCAAGATAATAATTAGTGCTTGTGACAATATTTATTAAGCTTATTTATTTACTATAATTTTAAACTCAGTTTTTTCAATGACCCTAACAAAGTAACCCATTAATCTTACTTTACATTTTTATTTAGAACACACTCTTTTCTCTCGGTGTTTTAAATCTATTGACCTCATGGGAAATATACATAAAAATCTAAAAAATAAAAATCTAGACCCTATATTTTGTTTTCCCAGTAAAATGCTGACATCGGATTGCTTCTTTTTTAGGTTTTATATTCAATAACTAGAGAGATACTGAAAATTTGAGGTAAAAACTTAATTAATATCTGGGAGTATAAAAAAAATAAATAAGAAATAGATAAACAGATGGGCTATTTATGTTCCAACATGCTCTCTTTGGGATCAGAAAAACTAAGTAGTAAGTAACACATGACGGAATAGAGGGGAAAAAACTGCAATACAAGTTTAAACTTCGCAATAACAATGATTTCCACATCTTAGTCATGCCCGGGGGCGTCACGTCTTCAAATCAGCTGACTCCGGCTTCCGTAGCCGAGGAGCACATGACCCGGAAACAGGGAAGTGTTGTCTCAGACAGAAACAGGGCCGAGTCAGGTCCTTATATTTCTCCCGAGAGGACTCCCCAGCAACATTTCAAGCCTCTTATAAGGGCACGAAACTAACGGAAGAGACAGAAAGCTTCAGTAGTTTAGGGTTAAATCGTCAAAATGGGCTCAAATCGCTCGTTTCCACTCTCTTTATTGAACTGTCTCCTAATCTGCGTCACTTTGTGGAGCTACCTGAGCAGCGGGGTGCTGGCCAAATCTTACCGGAGACCAAACATTGTTTTGATCCTCACAGACGACTTAGACGTCGCCATGGGTGGTCTGGTAAGTGACTTTTTCTAGTTTTTGTGCTTTAAATGCATGTTTTATGGGCTAATCAGAGAGTCGTGACGGTGTGTTTACAGCTGTTTTTTAGTCATGTCATGTCATTGGGTAAAAGGTGATCGATTAAAGTAAAGTAAATATTTAGTCCAGTCTGTTTAAAGCTGACTGCCCACATTCCTCCTGGTTGGACGCATCATTTTGGCATCTCACAGAGTCAGCACCCTTTACTAATCACTTGCTCCAATCTGCTCCCACAGTTCCCAGCAAACACCCTCCCTCCCACTAAAAACACTCGGCAGGAAACACACATACGAATTTCATTGAAAAATCTGGCAATTTAGGTTTTTGTGCGCTTCGATACAAAAAGATTGAAATTGCTGTCACTCTACACAAGGATCAATACAAGAGATCGGCCCACGTATTTTCTGATACTATCAAAGTTTTGTTCCATCAAAATGTTGACGAAGAGACGGATCTAGCAGAAACATATCTATTTTTCTATCATAAACTCAAACACTTTTATTGATGTCTATAGAGCTCTTTTAAGTAAAACTAAATACTGATTAGTTAGTTTACTTAAATTGACTATTTTGAGAATAAGTTCTTGTATCTTCCAAAACATTGTTAAGACATTCATAAATTTAGATAGCTGCTGATTTGAGCTACAATAATTAAACACAACATTCAGAATTAGAGCTGCAATTAATGGTCATCAATTATGCTAAAAGCAGTTGATCTACTGATTGATTATATTGATCAATTAATAGTTTGCTTTAGAAAAAAGTAAAAATATAGACTTGTAAATAAATCCCTCTCATGCCCAGATAGATAGATAGATAGATAGATAGATAGATAGATAGATAGATAGATAGATAGATAGAAAGGATTATTGCCCCTTTAGCATAATTTAAGCTCGTAGCAGCATAAGAGGAAGAGTATAAAACGTCATCATACAGACCATAAAACAGTATAAAAGCATTAAAAAATATGTGATGCAAGATTAAACAATTAATTAAAACATAAAAAGGCATAAAAAACTCTTTATCAGCATGTTTTGTCCATCAGATGCAGCTTCTTTACTACATCCCCATGACTGTAGGAAATAAAAAGGGACATTACTGCCAAGTTTGAGTGTTTGTTTCACACAGAGAGATGAATTTTTCATTTTTTGTTAGTTGCTTGATAAAAACTAAAATATTTAATTAACATTAATTTGTCTCATCACTCTTTTCCTTCCAGAATCCACTAATTAAGACAAAAAAACTAATTGGTGATGCAGGGATATCATTCACAAATGCAGTAAGTATCTTTGATATCATATTATGACTCAGCAGGGATCATTTAAGTCTCATTTAGATGATTCCTAGTTGTTAAAAATAAAATCACACTGATCTACATCTTAACACTTTTTAAGTTTCATCTTTTTCCCTCTGTCCTCCCCCTCAGTTTGTTGCGAGTCCGCTGTGCTGCCCCAGTCGAGCCAGCATCCTGACGGGGAAATACCCCCACAACCACCACGTCATCAACAACACGTTAGAGGGAAACTGCAGCAGTAGAGCGTGGCAGAAGAGCGAGGAGGCCAGCACCTTCCCTGCTCTGCTGAAGACGCACGCCGGCTACCAGACCTTCTTCGCTGGGAAATATCTGAACCAGGTAAAAGACCAAAGTGCTCCATACTTGTTTATTTCCTGCTTTTCGATCGGTTTGCACAGACAGAAACATGTTTTTCTGCTGGAGAATTCCTGAAAAGATAAGAATATTGTGAAACTTAATAATGGTTACATGTGATGATAATGGCACAAGACAAAATCAAACATAATTCATCTGAGGACTGAAGCAAAATATTTTCTCTAATGGTTTAGTTATGTTTACATCTGCTAATTGCACTTCAAAGGAGACGCACATCCTGCTTTTCATGAACACATCCTTGACTTAGTTAATCAGTGTGTACAGAGGTTTTAGTTTGTCATTACAGAGTATTGGAAATAATGAATAACCAGCTGTCGGAAGTCTCTGATCCATAACAGCACAGTTTCAGTTGTGGTGAATATTCCAGTTTATAATCAGTCACCAGGTCTTATAGAACAAATAATTATCTTAATGAAATGTTGAAAAAAAAATACACAGAGACTTTTTCATGCACTGTTTTTTTTTAAGCTCATGCAATTGAAAATCGTCATTTCAGGTGATTTCTTAATGGTGCAAACAGTCACAAGATGTGCTGTCATGCGATTTAATGTCATGATTAAGTTCAGCTTTCAATTGCTGCAAGTTGCATCCACCCATGTGACGAACAGATGGTCAAATGGGGAACTGGGACGCCACCTTCACCCTAAAAGCAAACAAATGAAGCTGAGGCCTGTTTTCCACTTCCCCCCTTATCTTGTTTTTATTGTGCTGCTGCTGTTGTGCCAAAATGTCTGATGGAGGATCAGAAAAAGCATGCTTATATCTGTGTGTGTGTGTGTGTCATTAAACATTAACACGTTGTACTGTGTGTGTGTTTCAGTATGGGCACTCGGAGGCCGGTGGGGTGGAGCACGTTCCTCCAGGTTGGAGCTTCTGGGTCGGACTGGTAAGAGAAACTTTAAGCATCTTTAAATTCACTCTGAGGCTCCTTCCTGTCTGTCAACACAGTTCAGGTTTGGACAGAATTTTAAAGGGGAATTCCAGTATTTTAAATCCTTTTTGTTAAACTGGAAACACAAGTCTGGTTTAAGGAGGAGGCTTGTTCTGAAATCTCTGGTTTTCTGGTTTAACAAAAAGGATTTAACTCCAACAAAAAGACCTTATCTGTACATATCTGCTTGGTAGTGTCAGACACTTAGAATAACAACCGCAGCCTGTTAGAGGCAAATCAGATGTAATTAACTAATGGACTTAGTTGCCCCAAATGATTACACAGCCATTGCAGCATTTTGTCAGCTCCCCACTGAGGTGAACTGCAGAAAAAATTTAAAAAACATTTGTAGTTATGAGTCATTTGCACACAAAACAAGTAAAAATAAGTCCTGTCACTAAAAACCTAAATCTCTTCCACTAAAACAAGAAACAAAACATGAAGTTCTGTGCGGTTCTGCAGAAGTCAAACTAACAGATCAGATTTAAAATCTAAAATCGGATTTTCTTGAATTGAATGTACGGCTCTGAGTGGGTGACAGAAGTCATTATTCAGAGGTCATTTCTGCAGCACAGAGGAGTTTATCTTCACTGTTACTTAGCAAACACAGATGTGAGAACTGGTCTCATGATCTCAGCTTATCTCAGGCGGTTTGTATGGTTCCTGCAGCGTTGATGTAAATGGACACCATGTCAAACAGCGACCATGACGTTCAGAGTTCAGATCACATGTTGGCACAAGTGACCATGATGAATCTGAAATGAACAACGTCTGAAGTCTGATAACTGGACTGTCAGAAAATGTATGAATCAGAAGGAAACACCTAATGAAGTTAATAAAATCACAGTTTTAGAGGAAAACATCTTCTTTCACAAGTGTTGAAATAAGAACAGACCGAAATTATTTCCCGCCTATAAAAGCCGGAGACCAGCCACCTAAAGCCTTTTTGGATCATGTTTGGTTTTTGAATTTGCTCTAATTTTGCTCCTGTTGTCTGATTTCACTCTGGTTTGTGTTTTTTAGGAGAAAAACTCTAAATATTACAACTACACTCTGTCAGTGAACGGAAAGGCTCAGAAACATGGAGCAGACTACAGCAAAGACTACCTGACAGACGTACTGGTGAGAAAACTACAATACTTAAAGTTTTCCTGGTTTCCTGGTTATGCTTACATACTTTTACTTTACTTTCATTCACTGTGTATTAAATGACTGATACCTCACATTAAAAACTCTTTGTCCCCTCTCTCTCTCTCTCTCAGGCCAACATGTCTCTGGACTTCCTCCAGTATAAATCCAACTACCAGCCGTTCTTCATGATGGTTTCCACGCCAGCTCCTCACTCCCCCTGGACGGCGGCTCCTCAGTACCAGAACAGCTTTAACAGCACCAAAGCTCCCAGAGACCCCAACTTCAACGTCCACGGGAAGGTGAAGTTTCCCTCATGAGATGCTTCCTGTCCTGTGTTTTAGTTTCAGTGCTCGACCTGATGAAGAACTTGATTTTTGTTTTTCTTTCCATCTCCTCACAGGACAAACACTGGCTGATCCGACAGGCTAAAACCCCCATGTCCAACTCCTCTGTGCAGTTTCTGGATGATGCTTTCAGGAAACGGTGAGTGTTTGCTGCTTCTCACCTTCCTCTTTCTGTCCATGTCTTTGTCTTTAAGTTTCTTCCTCAGCTTTTGTGTTTTCTCTTTGCATTCGATTCATTGTCACCTACTTCCTGTCATCTTTCCTCTACTTTCTTTTTCTCCTAGTGTCTTTTCACATTCACTAAAAGTTTTATCTTGTTTTCTTTGCTCTTTCCACTATAAAAGATCATTAGTCTAACAGTTATTGCAACCTTTTATCAGGTCTGTTTTATGTGGTTTTGTTGCTTACACTTCACTTCAGCATCGTTTCACTGTAGTTTTAATTCTGGCCTGCAGGTGGCGAACTTTGCTGTCAGTGGACGACCTGGTGGAGAAAATAGTGAAGAGGTTGGAGGTCAGAGGTGAACTGGACAACACGTACGTCTTCTTTACCTCTGACAACGGCTACCACACAGGTACGTAACTGCACACACACGCAGGGAGTCAGTGGGGATTGACTCACTTCTGTAGCAGCCTCGAGTGGCCGTTTGAGGAACTGCAGTTTCTCAGTTTTGATGTTAGCTTCATTCGCAGCTGCAGAGGTTTTTCCTCATGTCTTCTCCTCTTTCAGGTCAGTTTTCGCTTCCTATAGACAAGAGGCAGCTCTATGAGTTTGACATCAGAGTCCCTCTGATGGTCAGAGGACCAAATATCAAGCCCAACCAGACCAGCAAGGTACACACACACACAAACACAAACACACACACACAAAATCTCTACATAATCTTGGCTGATCTATTTTGCAATAAACGGTATAAATCTAATACATTTAAACTTACCTCTTGAGCCACTTTAGTTTTGTAAGAAACACACACTGATAAAACCTTAATGCAGCTGATCTGAACTCAGTGTGTGTGTCTTGTCGTCAGCTGCTCGTAGCGAACGTCGACCTTGGTCCGACCATCTTGGACATGGCCGGTTTGGACGTCAACAAGACGCAGATGGACGGCTCGTCCTTCCTGCCTGTCATGGTGAGTTCACTGAGCTCAGTGTTTTTAGTTTTCAGTCTGATTGATACAAAACAGACCTGAAGTCTGTAAAGAGGACAAAAAGATGAAGCATCATGCCACTGATAAAATTGATTTTCATGATTTAGTTCATGTATTAAGTAATATACAATCTCACATTCTTACTATATTTAATAATATTTTGTATTTAATGCTACATTGCTGTATTTTACTGTTCATCATGTTCTGCTGAATTAGAGGCTGGTTTTCAGAATTGTGATTCATTGAAATGCAATGTGTGTGTGTGTGTGTCACCAGGAGGGGAAGATGAACAGCAGCAGCTGGAGAACGGACATCCTGGTGGAGTATGAAGGGGAGGGCAGCAACGTGTCGGACCCCGCCTGCCCTCTGCTCGGACCGGGAGTGTCGGTACGAGATGAAACTCCATCTGTGGAGGGAAGAAAGTCTCTGCAGCACAAGAACTCATCATTCTTCTCTTATTTTCCAGGAGTGTTTCCCAGACTGTGTGTGTGAGGACGCCAACAACAACACCTACGCTTGTGTGCGCACAGTCGCCCCCTCTGCCAACCTGCAGTACTGCGAGTTTGACGACAATGAGGTGCAGAGAAGTTTTTCTTCATAAGGTCTTGTTTGTTTACACCTTAACAGATTAAAAGTGAGGAAGTATAATTTATCCTTACTGTGGCGCCATCTGATGGTACAATTAAGAATAACACCCTGCTAAGCCGTGCATAGTTTGACTCGTCCCAGCTGATCGACACTGTTTGTGCACCTGCAGGTGTTCGTGGAGGTGTACAACGTGACGGCAGACCCCTTCCAGCTGACCAACATCGCAAAGACCATCGACCAGGAAGTCCTGGAGAAGATGAACCACCGGCTGATGATGCTGCAGTCCTGCGCCGGACAGTCGTGTCGGACGCCTGGCGTGTACGATCCAAGGTTGGTTTCAACACAACCATGATATACGTTTCACTGAAAAGTAGCCAGATTATGTATTTATTAATTAATGTATTTATTCAAGTAGCAGGTCTGATTTTCACTTTAAAAATTAGAGTAAAAATGCAAAATAAAGCGAACACTGTATGTTTAAATAAACTCTACGAAATCCCCTTTAAAAACAATGATTTGTTTGACTTCCACAGCATTCAAACAGCCTTTCTCACAAAGCCAAACAAACGCCTCTGTCTGCTGTTTTCTCAGGTATAAATTTGACCCTCGACGGATGTTCACCAGCCACAGCTGGCGGCTCAGCAGACTCAGACAGAAGATGAAATAAGAACAGATGAAGGATGAGGAGAAGAAAGATGGAGGGAGGAGATGGAGGAAGAAGGGCTGTCTTGTATTTTGTATTCAGCCTTTCCTGCTGTTGTTGCCTTGTTTTCAGGCCTCCTGAGCCGGTGTCTCTGTAGATGGATGGAGAAGGGATCACGTGGGGTCATATTTTCAGGGTTGGTGGGCAGGAGGCCTCTCCGGCTGCAGGAGCCTCCAGTTTGGGCTGCTGTTTAGTGAGTTTGTCAGTAGGTGTGCAGGGAAGTCAAATTATTCAGGATGGATTTTCACTTGCAAGCCATTAATTCAAATCCTGTTTTTCTTATAAAGGGTCGTTGTGTTTCTGAGTGTCTGTGCAGTCGGTTGTTTCAGTTTAATATCCTCGTTTCTCTCTTTGCAGAGAACGTCGTCATATCAGTGATCCAAACAGCAGCAACTGTTTGAATATAAAAGGATACCTGGTTTGTTTTTCTAGTGCATTTCAGATGGTCCGGGAAAATTTATCAAACAGGAAATTTCTCTGTTTATCATTTTTTCAATGAATTAAGTGCAATTTATAGTGATAAATTAAGAAAATTCCAATAAATGCAAGTTTAACCTGGTTTACATCCAAATGTAGCTAAAATGTTAACAGATTTCCAAAAAACAGCAGAAAAAATGCAAATTTATGCACCTTTCCATTTTCTACTACCATGAATATTTCTCAGTTTGTTTTTTAATCCATGTTTTGCACTTTGTTGCATTATCACTATCAATAAGCATCCATTTTTTAACAGCAAAAAAAATTCAGAAAGGTAAATTTACAAAAATGAGTGAAGGAAGAAAAGATTTGGGCTTTTTCACCAATTAAAAATTACTTTATCATAAAAAAACCAGGTTAATAGTGAATAAATACAATATATGTATGAATTCCTGTGAAAATGTAGTAAATAGTTGTAAAAAAAACAATGTAATTATTGGTCATTTGAGTACCAGCTGACTGCACATGACATTCACATGAATTCAACTTTACTGGACTTTATATGATGTTTTCATGCATGTGTGAGTGAACGATTATATTACTATTAAATATTCGAAGGACAAAAGAGTAAAAACAGAAAAGAACAATGAATTAAAGAGTAAGAATATTCCCTCAGAGATGAAAAAAAAGCGCCACCTACTGGAAGTCAAACTTCATAAACAGACAGTCCAACAGATAACAAACACGAGTGCCTACTGACAGACGATCAAGGTCGACATTTTCTCCCCAAACATGAGCGAACAAAAGGATCTGTTTGATTTTCCTGATGTCGGGGGAAAAAAAAAGATTTAAACTGGATCATACCTTCAGACTTTATTTAGATCTCACCAACACACCTGTGAAGTGTCCTGACTCCACACACACACACACACACACACACACACACTTAAAGTTCAAACTGCGCTGTCTCAGCTAGTAAAAATCTATATTTGATATATTTTTCAATCCGACTTTCTCCTTCAGACTTTTAAGGGAACTAATTTTGTCTTTGGATCACTTTCATGTTGATGCCAAAAACTATATTTAGACATTAAAAAACAAACAGTTACATCTCATTTCTTGTTCTTTAAATAAAGGTCAAATGTGCAGATAATAAACATCCAACCAAAGATCCCGAAGGAGACTTTTAAAGGATTCCTGACATTTAAAAAGTCGGTCCATCTGCATGTCGTGTTGTTACAGACTGAATCTTTCACTGTTTGTTTGGATTCTGAAAAACTGGTCGTTCATTGTGAATCAGCGAGTTTCTGTGCGTTTCTTTCCTCCTGTTGATTTTCCTGGATTTCCTGCAGCTCTTTCTTCCTCTGTGGTCCGTTTGTTCGGCCGGACTGAGTTTAATGTGAAAGTCTGAAACCGCAGGACTCAAAAAACAAACAAACAAACACATTGTGATTATTTTCCTCTTTAAAACTGATCACTCAGTTTCACTGATGCACTTTCCAATCTGTCAGAACTGTTTTGTTCTTTTGTGGAACGCTTTGTTTTATTTTTCAGAGCAGGTTTTGACGGTGACGATGAGGATGATGATGTTGTATTTTAGGCTCGTGTGTTTTTGTCCAAATAAAGAGATTCTAAAAATATCACAGAAGGTCCTGATCAGTTTCTGTCTCACTTAGTATTTGATATTTAAAATGATTTATAAACAGATAAAATCAGAAAATCCAGACCAGCAATTATTTGGAATTTTAGAAAAAAAAATTTGTTTTAACTAAATTTTGCAACGTTTGTCATTAAGAAATCAAGAGTCGTGCGTTGAAATGTCAGTTTTATATAAAATATTTATTTTAAAAATCAAACTTTACAGAACCAAGTTAACATCAAACATTCCTGTATTTTTCAAACAGTCTTAACGTTCAGTTTTCCTTAAAAAAAACATTTGTGGCTCCAAATTCTGCTTGAAATCTGAAAAAGTGGCTCAAGTGATTTAAGTTTTAAGCTTCTTTTTAAGAACTTTAAGTATTATAAGTGTGAAATGATAAATCAGTGATAGTGCTCTAAAAATAACCTCATGTGTTATAGTTGTGTAAAATGTTTACGCTCAGCAGTTTTGAGACACTTAATGTCTTGTTTTCGTAAATTTTATCAATTTTATTTCATCAAATCCCAGAATGAAGTTTTTTCTTTTCCAACAAAAAGTTTGATGATGCTTAAAAATTATTTTCACTTCCCCTCCCAGGTCATTAGTGAGTTAACAGGACAACTTGAAACTGACTAGAAACCATGAAATCGAGCTTTGATCAACGTCCACATGTTGCTCCAGAGGTTGAACATCAACTAAAAACCCTAAAAAAACATCCAGAAAGCCTCACGGCTGCTTGAGCTTCCTCACAAACTCGTCCAAAAATTTAAAAAACAGAATAATCCTACATTCAGCGCTCGCCATCCGTCCGTCATCAGCTCTCCCATCCCTCCAGGACGGGCAGGAACGGCAGGTCGGTGCTGCCCAGGTACGTCCTCCCGCGGTGCTGGAAGACGTCGCTGATGGCCCACGTCAGCCGGCCCTCGGGGTCGTGCAGCGTCCCCACGATCTCGCCGTCCAGGTTCAGCTCAAGAACGAGAGCGTAACGCGGCAGCAGGAGGTTGTACCAGCTCAGAGGAATCACCTGGAGGGAGAGAGAGACACACACACACAGGAGGTTTAACTGCAATACAAACAGCAGCCACAGAGTTTTAACTGATCAATTAGATTGTTGCTTGTAAACTAATCAGTAGTACACTGATTATCTATGAAATGCCTTAAACTCATCATGTAGATATGAAACATTTAGACTATTAATCAATTAGATTGAAAGAAACTTTATCTAAAGCTAATACTTTTAAATTTATTTATTGTTTTAGTCACTTTTCAGGCAAAAATGCCAAATGTTTGATGATTCCTGCTTCTCAAAAGTGGGAATTAAATGCTTATAATAACTTATTTACTCTCTAATGCAACAGTAAAGTACATGAAATTTACCAGTGAGGTACTTCTAAACCTTTTGCATGTGGTGAGCGGAAAAAAAGGCATTTTAAACTTTATTTTTAGCACCAGACTTCTAAGCATTTTTTTTTTATTTTAATTTTCTCTCCTTATTTATTTAGATTGAGGTTGGTCTCTACTCACTGCTAGGGGGCGCTGTCATGATGGCTGCTGAGCAACAAGACTCCTAAAGAGCCTTTGAAGCCTTTGAACCCCCTTCATAATCTGTTCACATTGTTTCAGACATGTTTTAAATAAAGCTTTTCAGTTTCAATGTCGGTTTCTTTGTCGGTGAGACTTTAACAGACACTTTGCAAAGTTCAGCAGGAGTTCAGATCTGCTTCATCCAAGTGTGTGTGAGACAAAGCTGCAGTGTATTCAGCTAAGACCCTGTGTGTGTGTGTGTGTGTGTGTGTGTGTGTGTGTGTGTGAGAGAGATCTGTCCTGTCAGATTTCACACTCTCTCGTCTCTCTGCGGCCTGAAACGAAGCCTGTTTTTCTCTCCTGACTGACAGACAAAATAAAAGTGAATCACACATCAGGGAGCAGATGCATCATGGGAAAGCAGTTTTGTTTATAACTACTGTGTAAAAAAAAAAGAAAAAAAGCTTCTCCGTCTTAAAAACATCGTCTGAGTATCAGTTTTCAATTTGTTGATGTTTTAAAGCTGAAAATGTTTTGAACTGAAGTAACTGAAGCAGAAAATTTATCTCCTAAAGGTTTTTAATATTTTTCATGTGACTGTTTTAATCCTTCATGATTCAAAGATTGTAAATGTTCTGCTTAAACTGCCGAGAATAATCAGGCTGGAACAGGCCAGAGATCGTACTGATTAAATCGGACGATCAGTTACAGATTTTAAATGTTTTTGACCGAAACATCAGTAAAACTCGCCGACCTTCGCCAGGAAGCGTTTGACGGCCGGATACGGAGCGATCAGGTCCAAGAAGGGAGGCATCAGCTTCCGGAAGCGTGTGGTCGTTATGCCAACCAGGAAGGTTCCACGGTCGCTGAGGCGGATGTTGTCAGGGTAACCAATCATGTTGTCCATGATGATCTCCTTCGTTCCCGCCTTCGGACCCTTTAGCCAATACCTGAGAGAGGAGGAGGTCAGCTGATCATCTGTCCTCTGATGTTTATCTTATCGTGTGTGGGAGGGAGTGTGTGTGTGTGTGTGTACCTCAGTATGCGTCCCATGCTGGTCTCCGCCAGCAGCAGGAAGTGTTCGTCAGGTGACAGGACGATGCCGTTGGGCATGTAGAGAGAGTCGAGCAGCACCGTCACACTTCCTGTCTCTGGATCGTAGGAGAGGAGACGACCGAGGTCGTTCAGCTCGATCACCTGACACAAACCATCAGAGGTCATTCAGGTGAAGTTCAGGTAAATGTAATCATATTCTTCGTTTAGTTGGTTTACCTCAGCTCAACCTGGTCATTTTTAGGTTTTAGTTCAAATTGTTTGTTCAGTTTATGTTAATGTTGAGTTTATTTGGCTCATCTTTCTCACTTATTTAAGCTAATAACACTGTAAATCTAAACATTAAAACAATAAAAACATGACCTGGTTGTAAAAGTCAAATGGAAAAAAGTCAAATCACTTTCATAAATCAGTTGTGTTTTATATAAAACCAGCCTTAATTATTCTGTTTCTAATTCATTCTCTTTTTTCTCCAGTTTTCTCTCGGATTCAAGCAAAAGTTAAGTCCAAATCTTGAAACTAAAGTCAGATTTTCTTTATATTTAATGTCGACAACCACGACAACAACAGGAGAATCCTAATTTAATGAACCATTTAAGGTTTTATATTCCACTGACTTCATGCTCGTTCCTGCGAAGTTTGAGGTTAACATCGACTTCTGTTTGTTAATCAGGTTTTAAAAATGTCAGTTTTTAATTAAACGTTTGGTTGGAATAATCAGATTGTTTTGAATGCATGCAGTGAGTCTCTCCTCACCAGCAGCCTCAGCCTCGCTCTTAAAATTCTCTCTTTTGGCAAACAGGCCGGTAAAAAGAAAAAGTGTGACCTCGTGTCTTTTCTCGAGGGCTGCGGTTGCTAAGAAACGCTGGAAAAAAAGCCTTAATGGACGCTGCTTGCATCAGCTGTCCTTCGCCTGGTTATCTATTAGATGATTCCACTGTTTTCTGGAGGAGAAACACCTGCTGTTCACTTCACTGACCTTCTTTTCAGCTATTTTTAAGATGTTTTCATATGTAGATCTGAAGCTGGTGATTTGTTGAGCTCTTTAATATTAAATCACACAAAAACAATCAACCTTTTCCTTCGTCTCACCTCCAGTTTGACATGTCTGCGTCCCCACTGGCTGGAAGAGTCGGTGAAATAAATGACTCCAGTTTGGGAGGAAATCTCCAGACCGTTCAGGAAGGCGAAGGGAACGCCGTCAGCACCTGAGGGACAAAGAAAAGGAGGGTCAAAGACGGAGTTTATGTTATAAAATTATATTTAACCGGTCTTATTCTGAATTCACACCAACACACACTCTTTACCCTGTGAGTTTGACACCAGCAGAGTCTTTTCTCCAGTTTTGGGGTCGACGCTGTGCAGCCCGAAGTAAGAGTCAGCAACAATCAGCTGACCATGACGATCCAGACGGACGCCGTGAGGACGTCCACACACGGGCTCGTAGTCTGTGCTGCTGCCTACACACACACACACACACACACACACTTTAATTAATTTTTATATAACCAGTGAATATTGATATAAACAGTGCAGTGAAAGAAAATTAGCTGCTGATTTTATGGATGTTTTGTTGTTCCAGGAAGTTTATTTTCAGTCTTAACAGCAGAAACAAACTGACTGCAAAGACATCTAGTCCATTTTTGAAGTGTAACGGAGTGTGAAAGAGGAAGAGAGGAGGGAAGCAGTCATCCCTGAAAAAACACAGAAGAAGAAAACAAACAAAAGTAAACCACAAACCACATTCTGGTAAATTCTGTCCCATCTGTGTGATGAGGGTGAGACTGTCATCAGGACCGATTCTCCACAGCTTCCCATCCACCGTCCCTGTGTACACATTACCTGAAACACACACACACACACACACAGGACAGATGCTATACTACACAGATGTTTTGAAATTGGTGATTTTTTTTCCCTTTTGAGTGCTGAATTTTGTTTTTCCAGGTAATAAAGCTTCAGAAACAGCACTCAGACCATCATGAGACACTTAAAATCTCCATGACAACAGCATAACAGAGTATATTTTATCTTCAAAAGGTGTGAAAAAAGCTAAAAACTAGAAAAAACAACTAAAAAGCACAAAACTCTGAGTAAAAAATATGAAACATGTCAGAGCAGAAAAGTCAATTATGTCACATGAGACAAACAGGAGGCAGCAAGGGACAAATTACATGACAATTTTAAATCATTTATGTAAGTCAGAGACACATCATATCCAGCGCTCTCACCCTCCTCATCAGCAGTGAAGGATTCTGGTCCGTGTAGTTCCCCTGTAAACAGCCGGCGGCCCCCCTGCAGGCGAGTGTTCACAGCCAGCGGCCCCTCGAGGGCCGGAGGAGGCCCCTTCAGGCTGCAGGAACAGGATTTAGATTTGACACGCAGCAGTTTAGCTTTGTGCTAATATACAAACTTCACAGTGAATTTTCATTATTAACAATATTATCGGATAATTAAAAAAATTAGATGTTTCTCGGATGTTGGAGAAGCACAGGCCAGTGAGTTTCTGGTTTCCAGTCAAATAAAATAGAAAGGGTTGAGTCAGCAACTGATTATTGGCATTATTAGTCAAACAAATCATATGGATCATTAAATCAATCAGTCAATCAATTAATCTTTCAGAATAAATGGAATAAGATGAAAATCCTCAAACTGAAGACTTGTTTTCAGATTACAAGACAGAACTCTCTATAATAACTGAACTGAAGCTTGTAATGTCTTCACATCTACTAGATGAACTCTCATGACTTGGACTTGTTGTACAGTTACAGGTGTGTGTGTGTGTGTGTGTGTCAGGCTTGTGTATGTGTGTGTACTTACACATGTGGTTTGGGGTCTATGGGAGAAGGCAGCAGATAAACTCCAACAGTTATAGCCAACAGAGCGACTAATAAAGTTCTCTTACCAAACCTGACAGAGAGCAGAAACAAAAATGTCCTTTAAATGCCTTTTTTAACATACATAGATATGTAAAGATATGCAAAACTATATGCTACAACCATAAACACGTAGTCAGGGCCCTTAAATTACATTGATTTTTTTTCCCTTTGGTCAAACTTGTTTGTTCACCCTTTAGAGAAACCTATCAAATTCACATTTCACCTCAGTTTTAATCTAAAATCTTTAAGGGTGTTTTTAAAGGACTGTGTCATCTTATTTTTGAAGTTCACGGCCTGTTGATAAGTCAGCAGCGTCTTGTCAGCATGGATGGACTGAACTTTGACATGTTTATGATGTTTAACAGGATCTTTAGTTTCTTACATCAGCCTCTGTTACACACAGTTGTGTAAGCCGGACCAAACCTCAGGTAAATAATCAGGTAAATAAATATGTTTTTCCCTTTAAGTGTAAAGAAATTCCTCTGGAGTTTGGTTCTTTGTTTCTTCATATAGGAGGTAAAAGGTGAAGGGCAACAGCCTGGGGTTCAAACATGTTGTAACAGCAAAGTGAGGACTCCCACAGGAACTCACTAACTGCTGCAACAGATTGCATGACTGAAACATGCAAATTCTACAGTCAGGCATGATTAAATCAAAAGGTTACCAGACTAGATGTTTGCAAAAGCATCTCCATTCTGTCCTCATTGTCTCAGTAGCTTAGTTTTCACTGAGTTGTAGATCAACTTTGCTGGTTGCATAACCCACCCTGGCACAGCTCATGTCTTAGGAAACACTTGGGAAACGCTGGGATGTGGACCAGAGGTTTGCTGCTTCAGCAGGGGGCCAAGAGATTAATGTGAAGAGGTGCTGCAAGATGAAATGATCCACAAATTGTCCCCTTAATAAAAGTGTGGAAGTCCTGTTTGTGTCTTGCATATATTAAACATTTATCATATTTTAAGTTGATCAGAAAGTAGGAATCCGTTTTGGGTCTAATTTAAACTTTTTGTCATCACCTGCAGCCACAGACATCACACCTGGCGCCCACACCTGCGTGATTAATTAAGCTAAATTAGTGAAAACAAACATCTAAACCGGCTATTAATCGTTGTTTCTCTATAAATAAGATGTGTTTAATGCATTTGATTGTTGCCGAAAACAAGTTTGTTCTTCAAAAATTAAAAATATACATTTCATTGTTTTATAATATAAGGTGGGTGTTGTTACAGCAACACTTGGCAGATTTTTGAACACAGTTTGGCGACGCCTGAAGAACCTTCATACTTTTGGCATTCGCAATGGTAAAAAAATACGACAGCCAACCGAAGTTCGAGATTTTTCGCGCGTCGTTCAAAAAATTATTAAATGTCAAACTTACATTGTTGAGTTTTGACTCCGTGTTTCTTCTTCCTGCTGAATCCAAGACGTCTGACTGAAGGGAGCGATGAATGAGTGTGACAGAAAACACAAGTTAAAAACACCAGAGTATACACGGGGGCTTCCGGCACCGACCTACAAAATAAAAGTGTCGAGGCACGAATTTCCGGTCCATAAAAGCGTCTGTAGGATTTTAAGACTTAAAATAAATAACCGCATTCTTTTGATATTTTGAATGTATTTTAAACTTCTCGATATAAAACTATTCAGCTTGAACAAATGTAAATTATTCAAATAAATATTTAAACATTACACATCGTTTTTTGGTGAAAGATTTGCATTTTGACAACGTTTTGATGGTTTTATTCTTTTAGCTCGTTATATATTTACATCATTTACATTTTTATACTTTTTGTGTATGCATGAGACACACATTACTTTTATCTTATAACTCTTTGTTCATAATTCTCATTAAACTCCCCTTAAACATCTTCGATGAACCTGAATTGAACTTCAATGAATTTAAAAAAAACGTTAAACCCTCTGAGCTTTTACTTTGAAGGCAGCATTAACAGGCTCATTCCTGCAGCTTCACAGCTCCCCAGATTTATGTGTGCGCGTGAGATGGGGGTGGGGGGTTCCCATTTCTTCCCTGAGTGAGGTTATTTAAGTTGGGGTCAAACTGAGGACAAGAGGAGGAGGTGCTGCATCTCCTCCAGAATACAGGACAGCCAACACACACACTGACAACACACACTGAGCTGGCGCAACACAATAAATAAGGCTGTGTGGCGTGAATAAAGAGTGTGTGTTGGCAGAACTCAAATGCATTGTTTTGCAGTTTCATGCATCTCTACTAAAACTGAAGCTACAGCCAGAAGACAGTTAGCTTAGATTAGCATAAGAACCAAAAGCAATACATATTATTGAACATAGTTTTATGGGGTTTTTTTTACTTTGCACTAATCTAAGCTGACTTTTTCCTGGCTCTACCTAACTGCAAGAGAGAAAGAAAATAAGCATTTTTCTCTGTGATTTAAAACATCCTTATAGCTCACTTTTGGACAAAAGCTTAAAAAGCTTCAAGAAGAGTTCACAGTTCTAATTTGATAGTTTACGGGAGTTTGGGTACAAAAAAGATTTAAAGAGAAGAATTTTTAAAAAAGCACACTTTGAAGACAGTAAACTCCTTTTTTTTCACAACCATAACTGGAATTTGTCAAGTTTATTTGAAAAGTGTTAGATCAGTTAATAAATTAAGACTCTTAGTTTGGAAAATCCACTTAGGTATACGGCTGTGACTAAAAATTATTGTCATTAATGACTAATCTGCTGATTATTATTTGGTCACAAAACAGAAAAATGGCCATCAGCTTCCAAGAGTCCAAGTTATGATTTCAAGTGTCCTGTTTTGTTGGATTTTTTTGTAAAAATATTCAGTTCATAGTGTTTATAAAACAAAGAAAAGTAGCAAATATCATCAAAAAAAAAGGCTGGAAAAATGGTGACTTTTAAAGCATTTCTGCTTAAAAATTACTGAATATAGTTATACATCCTTTACAAATTTTAAAAAAGAGAATTAGAAGGAAAATGAACAATTGCATAATCTACACAAAATACACTTCAACACACGAACTTTTTTGTTTTAATTTCACCTTTAATAGATGCAGCCCTCCTTGAGGAAAAGGCCACATTTGGTAACATCTCAAA
>JAPZDY010000015.1:15713238-15730312 GCA_029783645.1 Ctenochaetus hawaiiensis | reverse complement strand
AACTTTTTTGTTTTAATTTCACCTTTAATAGATGCAGCCCTCCTTGAGGAAAAGGCCACATTTGGTAACATCTCAAAAAGAAACCACATAATACCGACAAAAATAAACCTGTTCGCCTGCAGAGAGATCTGCAGCAAAAAAGCAACATAAAAACCCTCCATCTGTCCTGAAGGTTTGTTTCTGTTGCTTTTCTGCTGCTGTCAGACTTTAAAAAGGCACTGCTGAGGGCCGAGCTTTCAGACCTGAGCGCAAAAACCAAAACTAGCAAAATCCTCCACTTAAATATGGCTTCCATTGATCTTAAATACACAGATTAGTAATTTATGATCATTAGGAACAACCTCTGAGATCATTACTGATTTTAAAGACCATAATTTTGTGTTTTGCAGCTCAGGTCTGACATTTTAAACCCCTGACCCTTTTTTCTTTAATCAGTTTTAGAACAACAGTTTGTGTTTTTGAGCTCAGATGCTAACGAGGAACTCATCACGTAAGATAAACCTGATGAATCTCAGAGCGTCTGCTCTCTATATTCAGTCCCTGCGTACAACAAAAACAGCATATTTGGAAAAATTTATATCAATAAAATGACAGAAGAGCTACACACAGATCTTTGGCATTTAACATTACAGTTCCTGGCTGTTTAAACTGGAGACACAGATCGCACAAACATGAAGATAAACCATGTTAAATTTAACCTGAATGGTCAGTTAATTTATGAGAAAACAAACACACAACAAAGTCCATTTAGTGGCTTTTCTGGAGCTTTCAATCATCTCAAGTGATCACATGATACGAGTTTGTTTGGAGCTAAAAAGAAAATCTTTCAAACCTGTTTTAAGCTTCTTAGCTGGATGGAAAGTCTTTCAAGATGAAACATTTAAAACTTCTGATGGTGAAGATCATAAAATAAGATCAAAAGCTCCAGAGTGGCTGCTAAAGGTGAGGACGTGTCTTCTCAACTTGTTTTAAGAGCCAAAAATGAACTATGAAACCAAACAATTCAATAGCTGCCAAGATTTTTGTCTAAAATTTAGATTTTTTTTAAAACTATAATAAAGTAATTTTAAATTGAAGAAAAACTGGATACTGGAATAAATTATCTAAACTTCTGCAATTTTGGTCAAAAAGCTTCTTCAAAGATCATAAATGAACTTTAAAGCCAATTGTTTGCACAGTTTGTGACTCTAGTTTATACTGAACAGCCTTAAAACAAGATCTCTAAATACATACCAGGTATCATATATCGACTCTTCATTCATTAACACTGTTGACCCAAAAGCTTTCAATTTAAATGACCATCAGATCTGACGGCATTATTTTCCAAACGCCGTCCGATCCACAGTTTCATCTACGACATAATTTTGACGCATTTTAACATCCAACAGCCCAGAACTGTGCACGGTTAGCATGTACGCACACAAAGAGACGAACAGGAACTCATGTGAGAGTCGAAATTCAACCAAATGTTTCACAGTCTACAGCTAACGAAATCATACGGGAGCTCGTTGAGACAAAAACATAAAATAAAAATGAGCTTTAAATGTATTAACTTCTGTCACACTGAACTTCCATTTGTTAAAAAAAAATGAAAACACATAATTATGAGTGGAGCTTAGCAAGATTTTTCAAAATAAAATCATAGTGTATAAGATTTTAAGAATAAGTACAGAGTGTGATGGCGGTAGTTTGCAGATTAAACAGAAGATAAAAAGAAAGAAATCAAAAAACCCGTCTTCCCTGAATTTAAAGTTAAAGTGCCCAAAAAAAATTAGCTGATACGACTAGTCTGTTATTGTGTTTTAACAGCTAAAGTTGTTTATCAGATACACAAACAACAACAACAACAAAAAGTTTTAAGATTTAACTGTTTCCATGCAGACTCTCATATCATTTAAATTATATTATATGGAAGCAAAAAAAGCCAAGTCTGAGCCTTATAAGCAACTAAATGCCTAATTTATGCAGTTTAAATTCCAAATTTTTGATAAATCCAGTAGTTAATTTTACATTTCACAAAATTTTTTTAAAAAAATTGTCATTTTACATTTTTTTGTCCATAAAGTGTCTTATCAGCTCAATTTCTTGAGCTGAATTTAATATTAAGATCTGAAAGTGACAAATTTTAAATTTTCATAGCTTGAATTAAGTGTTTTTAATTATTTCACTCTAGCTATTTTTACTACAGCACTTAGTTTTAGAGGCTATAATATAATGGTCAAATAAGGTCCTTTGAGTCTCTTGCCCAGCTCCAAAAACACTAGATCCAGTATTTCCCATAATGCAACTCAGCAATGTCATCCATTAAACCTTTCTTTAACTCTAAAAGGAGGCTTTTTGTTGAAAAATTTTAGTTTCAAGAGCGTTTCGTGTTAGATATTCAGCTGCTTGTAAGATTCAAATCCTTGCAGCTTCTTTTTGCTTCCACAAAATGAACCCAGTGTTTGATAGTAAAATAAATTTTAAATAAAACTCTAAACTCTATATGTTTTTTTCCCTCCTATGGGGAGAACCCTCGAATATATTTTTGCTCCAGGCAACACCACAAAAATATCTTTGGTTATAACAAAACAATTTGACACAGAAATGACAGAATAGTTGCAGTATTTATCCACTAGATGGCGGTATTGTACAAGCATTTTCCACAGAAATGACTTCATTCAGTACCTGCAGCTCAAACTATGAAGCATTTTTTATCTTTTTTAAGACTTTATTATCCTTGATTTATCTCTACTTGCTTGTCTGTTGTTTTCTTGAATATCTGAATAACTGCTGTTTCTAAAAGCAAATACTCTTTCAGAAAATTACAATAAAAACAGCCTCTTTGGTTTTCAAGCCATAAATGATGAATTATGAACACCAAAGAAGACATTGCATATTTATATATATATATATTTAAGGCAGCTATTCACTTGCAACACCATCAAAAGGCCTTTGTGGCCTCACATGCAGCCTCTCATCAACCGAAGCTGCACAGAAAGGCAGTTTTTACCATCTTTTGCACTTTCTTATGCATATCTTTCTTTATTTTCTCTCTCAATCCTCTGCATATATCTTCCTCTCTTCACAACCAACATTTCTTTCTATCTTTAGTTCCCTCTTTTATGTTTTTTTCGCTTTTAGCCAGCAGAAAAAAAAGCTGAAATGTGGGTTGACAGGGAGGTCGAGGCTGCACGTTTCAACTGAGATAAGAGCACGAACAAACCCTGGTGATTTAAATGAACGCCTGCAGACTGACGGACAGGACGAGAACACAATGCAGCCATTTTTCCTCCCTGTTCTCTGCAGCTATCAGCACTTACAGGCCTCTTTTATTCCCATCTGTGGATTACAGGAGCGTTCGTAAATGCAAAAAGTGAACAAGCAGTTAATCACTGTGACTTGTGTTTTGAGGAAAATCATTGTCCTCAACGTTACGGTCACACTGCTTTTATAACAATCTTGCTGATACACTCCTCCACTGTCCTTTTCAAAAACAAAACGCATCTTCTCCGTTTTTTTCTTCTATTCACCATCTAATGTTTCTCTTCTACTTCCTCTAAACTGCTCAGTCAACTTTCAGAAACCAGTCAAATCTCACTCCTCCCCTGCTCTGACAGCACAGAGGTCAGAGGTCACGTTCATCCAAACTACATCTGTTCATTCTTCATCAAACTCTGCTGGTGGAGTGAAAACGCAAACAAAGGCTAAAATCCACCAAGTTCATCATCATCATCACCATCATCATCATCGTTCTCACTCATCTTCACTCGTCATAACAAACAATAAACACTTTTTACAACCAAAACTGAATTTCCTCCTGCGCTCATTCGCTTCATTCGAACTCAGTAGAAACCTTCCCTCTTTGATTTTGTTTTAACGTCATGATATCAAACCTGAAATCAACCTCTTTCTCATCAGTTTACATGATTTATTATCTGTTCTATGGAGTCTGAAGTGTGCCAAAAGTGATAATATAAGATAAAAAATAGAGAAATTATTATTGGTTTAGTTAAAGTCCAAAGAATAGCTATGCATACAAAATAAAAAGTAAAATATCGGTAAATATAAAGATAACTAAAAAGATATGTTCATATTTAAGCTCTATATTGGATTTATAAAAGGAGATAAAAGCAGGAAAATTGTGGAAACAGGAGTTACAACTTTTTAAAATAATGTATATTATAATTTGAGAAGTTACACATCATTTTAAGTTATGTATGTAATTATCTTTTATACACCAAGTAAATTTAATCAACCCATGAACACCTGCTGTTTTTATAAATGTATGTTTTTATGTCTTGAGTCAGTCTGTTATTTTATGTTCTATTAAAATATAAAAAATAAATCAATACAATAATAAAACAAATGCATTGGTTATAACTATGAACAAACACAAAACTGAGTCTTTAATTTCTCTTTTGGCACACTTCAGACTCCACACCTGCATGCAGGTATCTTTTGCCTCTCACTTCAGAAATATTTCTTAACTTTAAGGAAAATTCCAGCTAAATGTAATGTAATGATCAATGCATCTTTTCTCCACTGGTTTTCCTGGTGTTCCTGTCATGTAGCTACAGATGTTTTTTGATCCAAATCCAGTGGTGTCTGATTTGTATTTAGGTCTAACAGCAGTCTGGATAAACTATTCTTCTGTCTGTGTCAACAACCAGATTGGTGCACCGCCTCTGTGTAATATACTAAAATAAGACTTTTCTGTTTTCCAAAATAAAAACAAAACAAAAAAATGGATATAAAGCTTCACCCATATAAATTAAGAAAAAAATATGTACAGACCTTTAAAAAACAAAAAAATTAAATAAAACTCTAACTCGACATATGGCCTTGAGTCTTTCACAAGTTTAAAGAGTGAAAAGATGAAACGAAGAGAAATCTGATAAACTGCATAAATTATGTGACAGCAGGACAGAGTGAGAGAAGAAGAAGAAGAGAGGGATGAACAGGAAGAGAAAGAGGAAGAGAGGATGAATGAATATGGCACGATTTACTGAATCTTTGGCGTGAGGAGTCAGACTGCTGACGGCAGTTTGGAGTCTTTAATCCACACTGAATCAAACGCCAGCAGCGTCCGTCCGAATTTTTGTCCGTTCATCCCTTTATTCACTCCTTCTTTGCTTGATGTTTGTTTATTTTCTGTCTGTATCATCCCTTCTTCCAGGCGCTGGATCCTCTCCTCCTTCTGCGGTCACATCCCTCTCTTTTCATTTAAATTTACACAATTTTTCTCTTCTGAGGAGGATAACAATAAATATCAACTCCTCCGTCCCTCTAGGGGGCAGTAGTCCTGTTGTATGGAGGTTAATCCTTTAAGAAGGTCCTCTGACCTCCCTCAGCGCCTCCTGCAGTCTCTGGCGGTAGGCCTCGTAGCGGCGAATCACCGCCTCCCTCTGCTCGACCTCCTCTTTGTCGAGGATCCGAAGGAAGTTACGCAGCTCGGGGATGGAAAAGGCGTCCCACTGAAAGACGGAGAAGAAGAGAAATAGACTTTATTTTTACAGCAAAAATTAGTATTTTGAAAATAAGATTTGTGTTTTTTTTTCTTTCTTATGATGAAAGATTAATCTGCTTGACTCTGGAGAAGTTATAACATTGTAGAACTAGTAATCATAGTCAGTCAAAATTATTCAAAAATTCAAATTTACTTAATTTTCCTTTAGTTTTTCTACAGAACCCTGAGTTTTTACTTTCAAATGATTAATAACAAATAATTAATGATAAATAAGTTATACTTCTTAATAAGCAACACATAATTCGGCCTAATCAGTCAAAATGTTGACTTGTCATAAGTATTTTTTATCTTATTATGACTTTATTTAGTTTATTCAGTTATTTTTCTTTTTCTGGCACAAATGAGCTTCCATAAACAGGAGTGGAGTAATAAAAGGGGGAAGAAAGGAAAAGGAGAAAGAGAGAGAGAGGAACAAAAGATTGAGGAAGAGATGAAGGGAAGTAAAGAAAGATGAAGAGAAGGGAGAGAAGAAGAAGAAGAAGAGAAAATCAGAGAAGAAGAAAAGGATGAATCACATGACTTCAGAGACAGAAACAGGTGGAGGTGAAGAGGTGTAGCGTTACCATGACTTCTCCGGTCTGCTGTTCTCTCAGTACGAAGCTGAGCGTGTCCGTGTCGGGTCCCGCCACCAGGCGAAGAAACAACGGCTGCTCGCCATCCGCCAGTTTACACACATACACTGTGACACACACACACACACACAAATACACACATGTTAATTTAGTCAGTTCGGTATGTGCGTTCCTTCAAGCCGCATCCATGCAGGCATCAGTGTGGTCGCTGCAGTTAAACACTGCAGCATGTGGGTGGGTGTGTGTGTGTGTGTTCATATAAACAAGCATGGCAGAGTTTGAAAGGATGGGTGCGGCACATTAATGACCACAGTAATTTAGAGAGAGAAAGTGAGGGAGCGAGATGTTGTTGGACTGAACCGCTGTTACAGTCATCAAAGTATCAGAGACAAGTAGTGGAGTAAAAGTACTTTTAATCAAATACTGTCTTTTTGTACAAATGCAAGGTGCTTATACTTTTCTTGATTTGAGTATTTTCATTTGAACAAACTTTATACTTCTTCTCCACATCATAGATGTCACCACTGTACTTTTTATTTCACTACATTAGTCTTACAGCTTTAGTTACTAGTTACTTTTTGGATTATAGTTATTCATAACCTCGCTGTCCAAGGAAAACCATAAATCTCCAGATGGTTTTGAATATGAGCAACAAACTGAGGGATGAAGTTTTCCTCCTCAAGTTAAGAAAATTGTCCTTGAAATGAATTTACAGCCAGCAGCTGTTTAGCTTAGCTTAGCATAGACAATGGAAACAGGGGGAAACTGCTAGCCTTCATCCAAATGGGAGGAAAAAATACAGTTTTACTCCGGTAACTTACTGCATCTGACCAAGAAAGGACACATAACTTGTTTTTTACTTTTTGTTTTAAGTGAACTTCACCTTCAGACAGGCGGCTACCAGCTGCAGCTTCATATCAACCTCCTCATTTTATTATCAGCATGAGAGCAAATAAGAGTGTTGCAGAAATGTTTCTTTAAAAGCCGAAGGCCACTTTTCTTGGCTGCTGTGACCTCAAACTGGTCTCAGAACAAACTGAATGTACTTTATTTCATTTTGTTTCTTTGAGGCAGGTCGCAAAACTCAACTGGAGTCGCTGTGTTTCATCCTGAAGGTCACACACATTTATACATTTATAAACAAGAGATCAGCCAAAACTTCATGTTTCTTGAAGACTTGTTTTTATTATCTGGGCTTTTTTTTTTTTTATGAAGTCTACATACATTTGCAGTCAGACTTGTGTCTAGACGCTGGTTTTTATTAGCAGACTGAGTCTCTCTGAATGTCTGCAGTTATGAGGTAAATCCAGACAAGACGACTGATAAAACAGCAGAAACATGCAGCCTGCAGAGGAGGAAGTAAAACACTCAAAATCTCTATAAAAGTTTGAGGGCAAAATGTTTTACAGATTTTAAACAAGATATAAAAATAAGTAACACAAAGTCAGTAAATCCACAAGTGACTTCAAGGCTCATAAACGACATCTTTTTCCTCTCATGGAGACTTAAGAGACTGAAAGATCATATTTGATACCAGATGACCCTGAAACAGCTGTTCATTCATTGTGAATGTGGGCGTGTGTGTGTGTGTGTGTGTGTTTATTTATATATGTGTGGGTATTCCTGGTGATAGTGGGGAGAGCCCTGTGGCATCCAGCTCCCAGCAGCAGGAGGGCGTGGCACGCACACACACACACACACACACACACACATAACACCCACACCATGTCAGCAAGAAAGCATCTGATACCGAGCCTGGCATGAGCGGCATGAAACACTGTCTCCAGGCCTGTTGCTTTCACTGTCTCACACACAAACACATACACACACACAAACCCACACACACAGACACACAGACACACACACAGACACAAAGACACACACACACACACTTAGTCTTACCCTGCTCCTCCCTCCTGTAGCGTTTGTACAGGGCGTATTTTGCCGGGTTGTCAGCAACTGTGAACTTGTTCAGCAGGGCGACAATCACCTGAACACACACACACACACACACAAACACAAGAACAAAACATTTAAATCCTACACACACATCACCAATGTGCATATATAAGTGTGTATTTACATGTAATACACTGTGAATTATGAGCTAAGTGTCAATTAAACCCTAAGTAACAAGCAAAACTACTGACAAATTCATAACTTCAGTTCTGATTGAGACTTTCGGGCTTCGACTCGTTTGTCATCAGGTTCTAATGAAGTTATGCTGACTCGAGTGTGTGTGTGTGTGTGTGTGTTAGCCACCTGTCTGACTGTGTTATTGGAGCTGATGTGCAGGGTGTTGATGGCTCCTCTGGGCAGATAGAAGGCCTCCTCCTTGGCCAAAGCTCCTCTCTGACCCCCCCGCACCGTGACAGGCCTCCTCAGGTCCATCTGGACTTTGATGAAACCAGTATAAACACCAGAGGAACCCTGGGAGAGACGGGAACACAGTCATGGAGCTACGTCATGCACTGCACTCACCTTTAATCAGTGTAATAAAGAAAAATTTAATTAGAGGTTTATGATTATGTTTAACCGTTTTTCTAATTTTCTGTAATTGACTCATTTTATGATTTTATTCTCATTTAAAAGATAAAAACGTTAAAGCACTGTTTACACCAGGGCTGCAGCTGATTATTGTTTTAAACCACAATCTGCAAATAACTTTTTTAATTACTAGACTGCTTAGACTGCTTGTTTTGTCTACGAACAAACCTCATTGCTCCAGATGTGCACTCGTCAAACACTGAATGTTCCTGTATGAAACTAATGATAATCAAATGAGGAAAATGTGCCTGAAACTGAATTCAAATCCGAATCCTGAGTTAAAATCAACACCTGTGATGGCAAATTAAAAGGTAAGTAAATATACAACAGGATCTCACAGCTTAACACAACCGGATCATTTAGTGTGTATATTTTATTCAGTGGGTTGAGTTCAGAGCTGCAGGGCTGCAGTGCAGTTTGTGCTATACGATCCCTGCATGAGAGACCAGTTCACCCATTAGAGCCAGTGTTTCCTGCAGGACAGATGGCCTCAGACGGAGGGAGAGCATCTTAATCTCATTACCTCGCGAGCCGTCTGGAGGATCGTGTGCGTGCAAGTGTGTGAAAGTCGTGAGTGGACGAACGAGATCAGCGTGAGCAGAAGTGAGGATGACAAAAGACGGACGTGTCCCGTCACAGATGAAGCGATAAAGAGACAAAGACAGATGTGAAAGAACGAATGGAAAAATAAGCCTCACATGGTGATTTTATCAGCTCTGACGTTCGACGTCTAGCGAGTGTTGAGCAGCAGGTTTTTAGACTTATTAAAGTACATTTCTTTCTTTGTCTTGAACT
Organism: Ctenochaetus hawaiiensis; assembly: GCA_029783645.1. Classification (NCBI taxonomy): domain Eukaryota; kingdom Metazoa; phylum Chordata; class Actinopteri; order Acanthuriformes; family Acanthuridae; genus Ctenochaetus; species Ctenochaetus hawaiiensis. The sequence goes on along the minus strand of JAPZDY010000015.1, from coordinate 15,720,889 downwards.
TCCTGCTGAGTTTCATGGTTAATTTTTCACACAGCTGGTTTAAGTTTGAAACAAGCTGTTTGATTTCAGGTAAAAGTTTCCCAAGAAGTTTTCAAACCCCTAAACTTTTCTGTTAACAAATATGCTTCTGAAAATGGAAGCAAAAAGCAGCTTTTAACTACCTGTTCTTTAACTGTACGCTGAAAAAAAAGATTTTTTGAATAAATATACTGTATTTCCTGATCTAAAATAACCAGATGATCTCAGCTGAACCTCTGCTTCACCTACAAAACTTCATTTTCACTGGATTTAACTTTCATAGAGTCTCGTGGTTTGAACGCAGCTTCAGTCACCTTTCACACAGCCAAGAAAAACACTGTGGGGGAGAACAATAGCAGGAATAACATCACATCACTCTGATGTGACTGCTGAGGAATGCTGGCTGCAGGAGGAGGACGCGTGGATTTTGAAACATCAGCACACCTCAAAATGTGAGACTGAGAGTCTGCAGGCCTCACAGCTTTTTCACTTTTATTCATACAGACACTTTTTTCTTTTAGTTGGGACAGAATATTAAGTTTAAATGGCTTTTTTATCCAGTAAATTATTGTTTTTTAATGCACGGATCAATTTTGCTTCCATAACACGTCTTTTTTGAATGAAAATATCCAAAAAATGCACATTTAGGTTTGTTTTCTTTTGATTAATGCAAAGTAGGACATATTTTATTTGATTTTAACACTAAACACTAATGTGTGTGCGTTTTTCACTCACCATCGTCATCTTCAGATGGTCTTTGGTTATCGAGTTGTACAGCTCGATCTTCTGCCTGATTTCCTCTCGGCTGAACTCCGTCCGCAGTTCTCTCTCCTTCTCCACATCCTGACGGAGAGAATTAGAGGAAAACATGACATGATAAGTCACAAGTCGGCTCAGATCTTCGAAACAATACGAGCTCTGTTTGGACAGCAGCAGCAAGGAAACGCTGACAAGCTCTCTCTTATCTGAATCAATATTCAGCAAAGACACCTCACAAATAATGACACAAATATCAGGTGCAGAGGAAAGTCTGCGTCATTCCTCCTGAATCAAATCAAATCATGTGTTCTTCAAGTTACTTACTGATTAGAAATGTCTTTATGTGTACAGTAAACAAGTCCAAATAGTCTCTGGACCAAGTATCCTTACTGTAACTGTACTTTTATTGTATTTTTAACCCTATTAACATGTCTGTTTTGTCCAGCAAAGCCATAAAATGTGCGTGAATGTATAAATCTCACACAGCCATGCAAGCATATTTAAGATATGACTTCTTTCATAGAGATTCAACATATTCAGTAACTTCTAGTGTGTGCAAAGTAAAGCAGAACAGAAGTTTAAAGATGCATTAAAGACAAATTCACTTTGCAGCTTCTGTTTCAAGTGTTGAACTTTTTTTTTTTTTGGACACTGCAGTGGAGTTTTTAACTGCATAAACTGGTTTCACAACTGGAAAAGTTGCATGTTACAAGAACAAAGGAGTCAAAGATGGACTGTAGAAGAAGAGAAACTAAAAATAAATCCCCAGTTTGGAAAGTTTCTCAGGTAAACCGGTTCACTGGAAGGAGGAAACGGTATCATGACCGGGTGTGAAAGTCATTCACCACAAGGATGGAGAGAGATTCACCATTTTGTAGAGCCGTTGTCAGTAAACACACTCTGTTTGCATATGATTTCTTTCTGTTTTAACCTCTTTGGAATAAGGGTTTCATTATATTATATTTATCAGACTTGGACTCGAAGTGTAAATAAGTCTTTAATAACGCTGGAGGGTCAGTAATGGGTCCCATGCTGTGCGACTGACTTCTAATTTTAGACAAAACATGAAAAAAAGAGCGTTTAAGGCCAAAACAGAACCATGCAAAACTCCAAAAATGTGAGAAAATAAAGGTTAGCAAGGCGAAAAACAGTGATGAGCTGAGCTGACAGGAGACCACATGGACCTGAGCGATGTGCAGAATTGATTTAAACACACATGTGTGTTAAGCCAGCTGCACAAAAGGCTTTCCTGTACATGAGGCCTGAGGGGAGCCGCAGTCAGCAGCGCTCACTGTGTTCATGTATAAATAACCGTAGGAGGCGAGATGGACCGGAGGGGTCAAAGCAGAGGTCAGCTGATACAGAACGTTCCAGATAAAGATGACAGACAGACACATGCGTGCAGTTCAGAGACGAACATCTGCACGTGAACAGGAAACAAACACTTCCAAGCAGGTCAGCAAGAACAACACCAGGTCAGAAACACACACAACATGTGAGAGGTAACCTTCTTTTATTGTTTACAGCCGCAGGAAACACATGTGAATCTGTCATTTAATCATAGGTGACATGAAAAAGCCGCCAATTAAAGTGAGTTTGTGCAGTCGTTGTATGCAGATGTTTGGTCTTCCAAAGGCAGATGTGGCACATACACAATCAACTGACTCCACCCTGACTGCTCTGCTACATCAGGTCTTTTCATGTTAAATCGGATGACTGGATGACATGTGAAAGAGTGAAAGAGAGGGAACCTGAGACTCAGGGTTGGACGAAACAGACCTAACACAGCGTTTGAGGTTGAATCTGGTATAAAATTCCGTATTTTCCATTGAAGCACTATAAAAAGCACTTCATGCAGGGCTGCTAAATGTGCACAAAATTAAAGATTTAGACCAAAAACCCTGAAAGCATTTTTCTTAATCAGTTAAATCTCAGTTGGATTAACTCAGGTTTTACTGTGTTTCAACAAAACAAGACATAAACAAACAAAGACTGTTAAGCTACAACTTGTTTTTCACCATTTTTAACATTAAAAACAAGCGATTAGATGCATAAAACAGGACGAAAAGTCTCTAGAGTCTGTCCTGATGTTTGACATCTTCTGTCTGTATATGAACAGCATGTGAGTGCCAGTACTGGGAGTTTAATTCTCCTCTGTAGTGTGTGCTTACATGGGCATAGTGCTGCTCTCCACTACATCTATTAAAAACCACACACACACACACACACACACACACACACATAGTGCAGAATCCAGGGAGGCTTTGAAGGCACATACACCCTTATATGGAAAACACACACTGCTCAAGGCAAAGACAAGGTGCCAATACAGCATGTGCAAACACTGCAGACACACAAACGCAAAACTGCACTGCAGCCCTGAGAGCTTAACGCACACACAGATGGATGCTTGATTCAGTAGAAGGAATTATGTGCATTTAACATTAAATACATAATCCATCAGGTTTAGATTGAATTAAAGATGATTTTTCTGCAGCAGGTGATCAGGATGAGAACTTCAGATAAGACGAAGACTGCAGATTCTTGTCTTTCAAATCTGAAATAATGATGTCATTCTTCTTTTGTTTTCTTTTATTTTATTAGAAGAAGTGAACAGAAACATTAAGCTGCATTAAACATCCATAAAGGAATCAGATATAGATTATGGAGGTAAAACATGACATTGACTGACACGTTCATTAAAATCTCAGGAAGTTTTCTTTCATCTCCATCATTTCAACACTTTATCGTTGCATTCAGCAGATTATATTCCCTGACCTCAGGTACTTCCTGTCACCTGCTGACTGGTCTGTCTGTCTGCATGTGTCTGTCACCTGTCAGCATCAGACGCTGACTCATCAGGATTTAAGGAGGACACACAGGTCAGGTCTGCTCAACCACATGCATTAATTCACCGCAGGCGCAAGAAGCTTCTGGATCCTTTACTTTACTTACTTTTGTTACCAGTAAAATTTAAATTCCTTCTTTTTTAACTACTTTATATGGTGAAGTTTTGTATTTTAGTTGTTGTGTGGTTCACAACATAGGGGTTGAGCCCTTCTGAAGGGTCACTAGATAAATATGCAGAGTTGTGAGTTGATATACAGGAGAAGAAAGGAGTACAGAGTACTGTCTTAGTTACTCTCCACAATTAAAAAGTACACACACAAAGACACAACACCACGAATAACAGATTCCTCTGTAAATTTCCAAAACCTCAGTGTGACTCAGCATGGCGTTCAGTTTGAGAGTTTTAAGTCTTCACTTTAGTACCTGCCAGGTCACATGACACAAAGCTCATTACCAGGAAGTGACAGGTAAGGAGATTATGAGTCATTTTACCATCAACAGACACACAAACAGACAAGTAAACAAACAGGCAGAGGGAAATACAGACACAAATAATGGAAACATGATAAATTATACCCTCCTCTTCTAATGGCTCTGCTGTGTGAGTTTGTTTGTGTAAGTGTGTGTGTGTGTGTGATCATTAATGTGTGTGGTGTCTAGCTAACATCTGTCACCTTGTAGATTAGGTGACTTGTGACCTACATTAGTTCTCGACCACGAAAACCTGAGCTCAGCTGTGTTCTTATTCATCCATCTATCTGATAAGTCTATTCTTTATTTGTCTATTAATTCACGTATTAGTTTGTTCATTTGTTTGTTCGTTTATTTATTTATGAGGGGAATATTACTGAATTTAGGATTTTGGTGACTCGTTGGAAAAACTGAAGCCTGAAATGCACCAATCTAATAACCATCAAGGAAAACCTATTTACTGGCCTCCATGAACAAGTGCATATCTTTGTTTGCTAAAATGTAAGTGTTTCGGAAACCTGTTAGATTAACAACATAAACAAAAAGTCTATATTTGTGTGACATCCTCTAGTTTCAGTCCCAAGCAATTCCTAAAAAAACTTAAAGCACATTTACTTTCCCCATCAAATCGAAGCTGGAAAATACTGACTCATAATGTTGTTATTGTCGTAAAAATATCACTCCAGCCTTTCTAAGTGTGTATGAGTGTGTGCAGTCCGGGGTAGAGAGGGTTAACCGGAACAGGGAGGGTGAGAGGAACCAAATCCAAACAAACGAGAGAAGCAGAGCACAGCGGAGCTACAACACAATGAGGTCATGGTCCTATTTAAGAGCACAGCGAATCCTCCCACTGAAGCTGCAACATCAACAGTGGACAGAGGGAAGAAAGGAGGACAGACGGAAAAGACAAAGACAGCAGCTGGGTTCCTATTAAACCTATTATTCCACGACAGATAATTCAAATAATCATGCAAAAAAATTTCCTGTAACGGCAGTCTGCATCTTTTCACTGAGCTCCATGGAAATGCACATTTGACCAGATGGTTCATTCAAGTGCAGCGCTTTCACGTCAGCAGCTCGTTAAAGCTGCGCTGAAAACAGCAGAGCTCAACAATAAGGATTGCCCGGATTGTTCAAGACAAGTGTAGCAACTCTGACAAGAATAAAACATATTTTTTCCAGAGTTTATGGTGGTACAGCTAAAAATAAAGTCATCTCACTTCTTTTTATCTGTGTTGAGAAATGCACATGTGCAGAATTGATCAGATGTTCAATATTTAGAAAAGGGAATTCTGCACGTTAGAGAGCAACATCATCTGCATAGAGTCTAATCACAGCACACCAGATCTATTACACTCGTGATCTTAAAGATAGTAATTGTTCTTTTGTTATGCCTATGTCAACTAGACTCAAGAGACTGATTGTAGAAGGAAATCTAGTCTAAAGTCTCTCTACTCATGTTAAATCAAAGACAGTAACTCCTCTCGTATCCTGGAAGCTTAAAATGTTTTATAAAATGCATGTTTCAAAAGACGGTGCATATAGGACATAAAAACTCTCAGGATGACATTAAATTGTAGTTTTCAGCTGGATTGTAAAGCCTCAAACTGTGACAGATACTCAAAAATGTCATTTCTCGTAAACAGGGAGGTGCAAGACCGGTCAAGTGGTTGTTATAAGTGTTGCTTGTCTTGCTAGTTGGCACAAGAAACTCTAATTGGTCAAAACAGAATTTACTCTTTTGTTAAACATCAGGGAAATAAGTTGTTAAAAACATGCTTGTGAGAAGCCACAGTGATGAGATGTTTCATGTTGTGTCTCATAATATGCAGAAACAGGGTACCAATGGATCAGTTCCATTGCAAATAAAGATGGTGAACAACTTTGCTTTTAGAGGTGAAGTTTGACACTTGAATAGAGACCAGGAAGAAATATAAAGGCATGTAAATGTTATTTGAATCGTCAGAAAGGTTCTGTTAATCCTGTTAAGACAAGAGATTCCTTAAACCATCCAAGTCTGGAACAGGACTGTTTAAAATACTTTAAAAGTATAAAAATGATACTGCTGAACATTTAAGCCAACATTCAAAGAAAAGTCTAATTTCCTGTCTTCATGCGTCACTTCAGGGGCATTAAAAAGCAGAGCGGCCTCGGCTTTTGGCTGCTCAGCTGCCAGGAAACGCTGGAAAAAGCAGAAGAGAAAGACAGAATAAAAGTGACGAGACAGAAAAAGAAGAGCTAAGAGGAAACAGAGAGAGAGAAGCAGACGGAGGAGGGAACTCATATCGAGATTTATCTTCATCTCCATGTCAGAATCTTCCTGTTCTCTGCCTGCTGTGTCAAGAATAACTCTAGTTTAGGTTTCATGTGTGTGTGTGTGTGTGTGAGTGTGTGTGTGTGTGTGTGTGTGAGACAGAAATGGCACTTTTCTTCTCTCAACCTCTTATCACACACACCTGCAGCATTCCTGCCTTTGTTTAGCGCTGTCACGCTCGTCTGCATCCACTGTCAGTAAACAAATGACATCACTGTGTATGTGTGTGTCTATGTGTGTGTGTCTATGTGTGTGTGCAGACAAAACATGCTTAGCTCGGCTAAACAGACCTTAAAGCACTGGACTGTGTTTGTGTGTTCTGGTCGCAGTGTTTTGGCTTCGCGAACTGAATCAAACCTTTATTTTAAAGGACATGAAGGACGTTTTGTTCTCGTCTTTATGTCCTCGTGTTTCTTCCTCGAAGCTGCAGGATGAATGTTTTATTTAAACGTCTAAAGTAAAGGTCATTTCAATTAGCTAAACACCAGCAAGGAGGTTTTACTGGTTTTACTAAACTGGTCTTTTACCAGTCTGACATGTTCCTCCAGTTTTTTCAATCATCTCTTTTACTATTTTTATAAAATCTTTGGTATCGTTTTATCTAATATGTCAAATGCTTTCTGATATTTTCTTATAAAGTATCTAGTTTAGAATTTTTAGAACTTTTTATTGACCAAAAGCTACTTTTATTATCGATCATTCTGACAATTATTTAATCAGTTTGGTCAATAGCTTATCTAGAAATGTCATATTATTGTAAAGTTTGCAAAGCACAAGATAGCATCTCATGTCTTATTCTGTCTGATCAAAGGTTTAAACATCATAACATCCTGCATAAGACTTTGGAGAAGCAGACACCTGGAAACCTTTGGACTTAAAGAAATGATTATTGGAATTATTGGAATTTACAGACGTGTACACAAAATGTTACCTAACTTCCTTTAGTTTGACCTCTAACTTTCCTCACAGCTGAAGTTCAAGTTCCTATAGAGTCCGTCTGCACACCCTCGAACATAAACACCTTTCATTTACGACTTTCTTTGTTTTTTTTCTGCCCTTTGGGTCATTTTTTCCTCCATAACCACCACGTGTCCATTTTTTTACCCTCCTCACCCTCATCCTCACCCCCCTCCCTCTCTATGTTACTTCCTGTTGAGTCCATGGGGGGAAGTCGAGATCGGCCACACCTTTCCTCCCAGCATTCTTGCACTAATGGGTACACACACACACACACACACA
>JAPZDY010000015.1:15680316-15696107 GCA_029783645.1 Ctenochaetus hawaiiensis | reverse complement strand
TTTTTTTATATTTATATATATATATATATATATATATATATATATATATATATATATATTAAAATGTTTGTTAATTTTTGCTGCACAACATCCTTCCATCCCTATTTGTTATTGTTAGATTTTTTTTGCAGTATAAATGCTAATATTTAGTGCCTTATTGCTTTAATTGGAACTACTGTTGATGGATCTCTTTTTTTTCTGTGAGCTGTAAGCATGTTATAGGCTGATGAGAAAAAAATAAAAGGAGATAGGTTGTTTTGGTTGTTTTAGGCGGGTAATTTAACATTTTTGTTATGTAAGTCAAATAAAACCTAAAACTTTAAGCAAAGCACTTCCACTCAAACAATTTGTATTGTTTTAGTGGTCTACTGAGACTGATTCAGTGATAACAAACTGGACCACAATCCGAGCTGTAAATCCTGGCAATTCCCTTTCTTTTGTTTTTTCTTATAAACAGCATAAAAGCCACACAATAACAAATGAACACACAACAAAAAATGAAAAAAGAATAAACCCACAAAAGTTTGTTCTTAAATTTAGAAATACAGGTTTGGTAAAACAATCCAAACACAGCCCATTTCAGCAGTATAACACAATACTTGTCAGCAGATGGCATTTGCTCAGTCATTGTGGAAATAAAAAAAAGTCAATCCATGATTGCTGTCATGTCAACAAATCCATCAGCATGACAACAGAGCTGATAAAGGCTGTGTGATATCACTGAAAGCTCCAAGGTCAAATTGCCAATTAGTGGACAAGGAATTGAAAAGACTATTTTCTCCATTTCTCTTAAAAAACTTAACTTTTCAAATTTTAAATGGAAATTTAAAAACCACATAAAAACTCCAGCTGTGCTGCATCTAAGCATGCTACTATTAATGCTAAAATGCTAAGGGAGCAGATTCCAGCTTGTTATATTTTACTTTTTTTTTTACTTTGTTCTGGCATTTTAATTGCCCAAATTCAAAATGAGAGGTTTCTTTTCAACAGTAGATTCAAAGAGTCTAAAAAAACCACCAAACTCAACACAAAGCCTGAAAAACACACAACCACCCGAATAAAATTGCCCACATTCGTTATATAAAGTCCAAGGTCAGTCACATAACAGATGTTTCTGAATATTAGGCAACCAAAACACAAACATACACAGGTAAGCAGATTATAGTGTCTTACCTCGATCAACAGGCAACAAACTGATGCTAACTTTCTCAGTTTTTTCCTCTGCAACATGCTCTTCCTGCCCTTGCTTGCATCAAGTAAACTAAAAATACAGACACCAAAGGCATTTAATAGCTACTGCCGGACTGACGCATTTTGTGTGTGTGTGTGTTTAATTGCTAAGGCCAGTGTGTGTGCTGCTTTCTCGCTGGGTGGAACAGGGACTCCTGCACAACTTTTCAGACATTTTAAGATTTCCAGAAGGTCTTAAAGTTGTTGGTTGGTGTGTGTTTCTGTGTCAGTTGGAGATCATGTTTGATTGCAACTTTTTCATTATAACTGAGAAGCCAATACACACTTATTACTCAATAAAAAACAAGATTCATTTATTATTTAACAGTCCTTACCTGCACCCTGAGCTAAAGTGTCATGGGTAAAATCTCAGTTATGCTCCATAAAACACAAGTATAGAGACATAAACCAACAGACTTCAGGGTTCAAGCAACATTGCTACGTTAATTACTACAATACTGTGAATACCGAAGGTATAAATCTCTTTATCTGTGGTGTTTTTTAGGGCTTGGTCTGTATGATGTGAGGCTCAGTGTGAACTCAGCCAAACCCAAATGAGAAGTCTCAGTGTGGTGCAGTTTGGTTTTACCATAAAAAGACGGTTTTGGTTAGAAATGCAGATTCAGTCCAGACTGAAATGTTTTAACAACTAATGGATGGATTGTCACAAAAGTTTGTGCAGACATTCACAATACCAAGAGGACAAGAGGACCTTGAGTTTTACTCTATCACCACCATAAGGCTAATATTTTTCTTCTTTTACTTGAAATAAAATGTAAAAAACTGCTGAATCTGTTGCCACAAACCTCTGATTTTTCATCTGGTCTAAACTTCGGTTCATACCTGTAAAACTACCAACTTTCAAATCAGTTTCAAGCTCTACTTTTGTGTTCAGTGCTAACTATCTGATGTTAGCATGCTAACATGCTAAACTAAGCATTTAGCTCGAGCATAGCCTTACAGAGCTGCTAGCACGGCTGTATTCACTTCTCATGAAATTTGCATTCATGTATACAATAAAGCAAAGTTTTAGGCGAAAGCTTTTAATTCATTTCATGTTTTTTTGTGTCAACTCCTTTTCTGTTTTGTTTTGACCTAAAATATAAAAAAAACATCTCTGACTTGCACTATTAACATACTGCAGTTCTCTTTGTTTCTAATACGGTTTATTTTGACTGTCTTAAAGTCTCTATAGAAATGCACTTATAGCAGCTGTGCAGTACGCCGCCGTCTAACATAAAACATAAGGGAAAAAAACACCCTGAATCCCTAAAGTACAGTTTGTTCAGTAGAGCAGCAACTCGGCCAACTGCTGAGTTTATATGGTCGTAAAACGGATCAGAGTTTTACTCGGATTTTTGGCGGGTGGTCTCTGATATCGTCCCCTTCATAGGCCAACAACTGTAAGCTATTACTGAGCACCGAGACAATTAAAATGTTGAGCGGTGAACCTCCTGGTTTCGGCTACTTCAGGGACCCTGTTTCCTGTTACATGCAGGGTTACAGATTTTTAACATTACATGTTGTTACAGTAGCCCACCCTGCTGCAAATGCAGGGCGAAAAGGAAGCAGGTTCGGCTGCAGGCTGATATCTATGGTACATCAGCACTAAGTCAACCCTAACCCCTACACACACACACACACACATGCAGCAGCACTGAGAACAACTAGTGGACAAGCTGGGAGATTTTTAGACAGACAGGCTCTAATTTAAAACCAGCGGGGTTAGAAAAGGGACCAAAAATAAATATGGCACATCTGGGTCGGCCAAACCACCATTCTGTCCTTTAAATACTGGAGAGATGTATCCAAAAAACACACAAACACACACTCACACACAAACACAGTGGGCAGATAAGTAGGCATGCCACCAGACTGTCCCTAAACTGTGATACAAAAGGACTGAAACACACACTTAAAAGCTTTAGGTGAATGTGCACACTGATGCTTTGACTTAATACCAGACTTTGATTGAGAGCCACACCCAAACACACACATTCAGAGAGCTATATATGTGTGGTTGTGTGTGTGTGTTCACTGGTGATAATCTGGCGTCCAGTCACTTTGGCCTATAGGCCGCCTGGTTAAACATTTCTGACATTCCTGTGCATGCAGCTCCTAACTAACATGCAGGCACTATAGTGTTCACATGAGGGCACGAAGTGTTCAACGGGGAGATTAACGGATTAAAACTTTCCCATGGCACCAAAACAAAGCACTGAGCATGTGGGATTTCATATTATGGATGTAGTTTATCAAAATCGAAACACATAAGACTACTTTTCTGCAGAAACTTATGTTTTAAATGACCAAAAACTGTAGGCCAAAAGAAGAAAATATCACAAAATGTAACTTTAATTTTGGAAAAATAAATCAGCGCAGCAACAAACTGTGATGCTGACTGAAGAAAGGCATACATTTCCAGATAAAATAAAGAAGCACATGTTCCTTTAAGACCTGAAAAAACTTGCCTTAACTCTTAAAACCCAAATGAAACCCTCCAACAAACACTGGATTATCCTGCAGGATTTAACTGCCATTAGATGCTCTTCATCTTTCTGTCCATGTGGGCTCCAGTTATGTAAAATGTTATGTTAACTTGACATTTTGGAGACAATAAAGTGTGGAAAGAGCCGTGAGACGAGGAGCTGCAGCTGCATTAAAAAGAGTAAGCGTGGATGCAGAGAAGCAGCGGGTTTCATGGCAGAGGATTGTGGTCTGGTGGTTTGGTGAGGAGGACGATCTGCAGCTCTGCAGTCACAGTTATACATCACATACATTCCAAAGCAGAGGCAGGTCCTCATGTTTCCTGCAGAAAGCCCGAAGCAAACTGTCGCTGCTGACTTATTTTTAGATGTTCTCACACAGATTTTACACAAAGTTTTTTTTTTTCTTGTGATAAAAACAACCAGTGTGATGCCTGTTTTTCATGCAAGCACACTGCAAATCAATTAGCTCCTTTATTTGATTAAAAACTTGAATTTAGTTGGTTGCAAGTCCAAAATTAAACAAGGAACACATCGTGTCTGAGTTGGGAAACAAGATCCTGCAGGATTCCTGTGAGGATTGTACCATTTTTGTCAGTAAAGACACAAGATTGGTCTGATTTCCTCCTGATAGATGAATAAATAGATGATTAGTGTCTTGTTACTCACAGTTTTGGCATCATGCTTTGTCTTTTGTTTGCACTGTGTTCAGTTCCTATCTTTTTAAATAGTAATAAACTTGGGTCCGTTGTCTAAAAGTATTTACTTTGTTTGAGTTTCATGGAGGAGTTTTAGTGTCCCGTGATGTCTATTTTTACTCCCTGACCAGAACGAGTCCTGTGAGAAGAAACTCTGGTGTGTCTCTGCAGCTGAAGGTCTGGTTAAACATTAATCCAGTTTCAAAGCAGCAACAGGCCGAAACAGATTTCTGTCCCACCTGACGATGACATGCAGCCCGAGTGATGGGAAAACAAAGGGATACAACCACCACAAAGCATCAAATCCAGGTGGAAAGATGATTTTAATCTTATTGTTTCCATCCTAATTGTTTGTAACTTTTGAATTACATAGTTATTTCTTAATTAAACTATTATTTTTCTTGACATTAACGTAAATTATCAGTTAGGATGTTTTCTTTTCTCCACAAACTCCATGTTAAAAGAGTTGAGAGACGGTTTCTTTTATCGGCTTTTGAAAAATTTAAAATACCAGAGTAAAAGTGTGTGTAATCGATTACAGTAAAGATGAAACATGCTGTTTTTTCTGTGCAGGTGAGTGTGTGAGTGTAACTGAGGACAGGAACAAGAATCTTTGTTGACAAACGTGTTGTTTATGCACGTGAACAGGTGTGTGTTTGTAAAGGGGGCGTGTGTGTGTGTGTGTCTTAACTCTGCAGGTGGGTGTGTGTGCGCTCTGTAATTTAAAGGCAGTGGGAGTGGAGATAGTGGTGGGTGTGTGTGTGTGTTTTAAAGCCACATGAAACGTGAGAACCAATAGTGAGTGTGTTTCTTTTTGCATTATATGAAGCATTACAGTGGCTTTTAGAGCTTTGAGCACAAAGCAGCACATAATTACGGACGATACAAGAGCAAAGATGATTTTATAAGATAAATACAACGTGGAAAAACACCACAAGTCATTAAAAAACATGAAAAAAGGTACAAATATGATACAAATTAAAGAAAAAATCCAGAAACTTTGATTAAAAACAATGCAGAGGCTTTTATATTGCTTGCAAATGATGTCACATGTTGATTCCTTCTAAGCCATCTGATCTAAACTGAACACATAAAGAAGATTTTTCAGCATCAGATTAAATAACACTTTCTTTTTAAATCTGTTACAAGTTGAACTTTGAAAAAAAGGAGTAACTGAACTCAACGGGTGAAATCATGAGGTCAGACGGTTTGTTCTCACTGCATCCGCCAAATTCAACAAGTGAAGCTTTTAAGTGCTGTGAGGAAGAAGATTTATCAGCTTTCCGACTGCGATCTGGGAAAACTCAGACTAATAATAAACAAGACGGGATGAAGCCAAAGCTTGAAGCTGTTTGCTGAGCGAAAGCAGATTCATTGCTGCAGGACACAGGAACAGGAAACAAGATGTGGCACCTGTGAGAATGAGCGTGTGTGTGGCGTTGTGTGTGTGGACTCCTTTGTCTCGCTGTTACAGGTGTTAAATATCCAACCTGAGCTCCGCGTTGCCTCAGGGGCTCTGAAACTGATCCACAAACTGCATGAAAGTCGCCGTGTGATGTGTGTTTTCACATGTGAAGCGTGTGCAGGTTACTTGCAGTTTATGTTTGGATTTAAACCACTGATTACTTTTTGTGTGCATATGTGTGTGTGTGTGTGAGCATGCAAGTGTTTCCCAGCATCCCGTGCTTTAGCCTGGAGGGCCCAGTTTTTCATCCTGACAGACAAAACACTGAATGTCTCGTGATCAAAGAGCAGAGGAATGTCGACGGTGTATCACATAATCACAGACAGACAGCGAGAGGAGGGACGCAGGTTTGAACGCTGCAGCTGCAGGAGCAGAGTTACACAACTTTTGATGGTCAAAGTGGGAACGGCAGGTAAAAGACGAGCAGAATCAAAGGAGCTTAAAGGAGCCTGAACTTAAAAATCCCAGTTTATGTTCAGACTCTATTTGTTATTGTAGGTTTAATTAGGCAGTTTTCATTTTTCCATAAAGAACCCAAAATACAGATGCTATCAGAAAACACACCTTTCATTCAACCTCACTATCAGATTAAGGAGTAACCGCAGCAGGTCAAACAATGCTGCTTGTTCTGCAAACTAGTACAGCAACATGTGTTTAAAAAACCTGTGCAGCTCTGATCTGATGTGGCACTTTCATGCTATTTCATGTTAACTTTGTGTTTGAGGCTAATTAGTTAAATAAATGTGTGGCTCTATAAGTTTCTGCAAACCAAACATATGTTAAACTTTATGGTAAAACAACATGTTTCTGTGTGTTATAATTTTTAAATTTCCTGTTGTGATTATGCTGTGGTTAAGGTCAAGTCAGGTTCAGGCACAAAAACCACCTGGTTAATGTTGAAAAAAGACCATGTTTTGGTTTAAAACACCTGGTTTTGTTGCCACAAAACACAGCTGGAAAATGTCCCAACGTCTCATTAAAAGCACAGAGTTTTGTTGGTTAAAAACGGGTCTTGAACACTTGTCTGCTGCTTAGTAGCTGCCTTGCTAGCTGCACATATGACACATACAACTTTAACATATCTGTTGTTTGCAGAAATGTGAAATGCCAACATTTTATTCTCATGATTGGGTTGAACAAATTTAAAGCAGGCTAAGTATCTAAACTAGTCAGGCAATATTAGCATCAGCATGCATGCATTAACATTATTAGCATTTTAGCATTTAGCTCAAGTACAGCTTCACAGAGCTGCACAGTCTTGATGAGAGACACACGTTCACATCAGTGTCAAACTCTTGCAGGTGTTATTTAATTTAGTTAATATCATAATGCTGATTGGTTCGTCTGCAGTCAGATGTTTTGAATTAGTTCCTCTTAATTAAAAGGTGTTCGGTAACTAGCTTGAAATAAGGACATAGAGAAGGAAACTACTCTGGTGGAGGCTAATAAACTCTGTGACTGTGCTGATAACAACCACTGTATAAACTGTGATAAACAAGCTCATAAAAAACATGAAGAGTTCAACCTTTTTGCCCCTGTGGGTGCATTACAGTCTCCTTCTGCAAACAAAGTGCAGAAAGTTCAGAGGTTGAAAAGCAAAGGTCATAATCGAGCTCACCTTTTGCTTTCAGCTCCACACAGGCCCCAAAGTTATCAAATCCACCTCCGGCAGGGACGAGATGGTGGTTAAATTCAACACATCCCAGTTAATCCACATTTTAGGCTCATTTTATTGTGTTTATCCTGATAAGAGTCAACATTATAGCAAGTGTTTTCGAACCAAATGGAGTTTTATGAGCCCGGGGTCATTTGGAGGAAATCGCCTTTTCATAAAAATAATATTTTCTCTTTTTTTTTTTTGCTGGATAGTAAATTGAATTACTTAAAAATCTAACAGGATAAGAGGAAACAGCTGGTCTGAACCCACACAGCTTCAAAATAAAGAAAAAAAGACCTGTTTTTGCAGCAGCAGCACAATAACAGAACTGTGAGGGCAAACAGAAACGCCAGCCAAACACACACACACACACACACAGAGTTTAATTCAATTCGAGGAGATCTGATTGGCGTGATAAGATTTTCTTCCCTTCCAACACAACTTCTCTCCCTCTTGCAGCGTCTCCGTCTTATTCAGATTTCAGCTGAACTCTGTTTCACAAAATTTTCAATCCAACTTTTTATTAAAATAAATAAAACCCAAAATATCTGCAAGAAAACAGACGACTGAGCTCCTGAACTTGAGAATTCTGGGAGTTTTATCATCACAGGGACATTTAAGCTTCTGTTTTCTTTGCGTCTTGTCTGTTTTTTCTTCTCTCTGTCTGCTGTTTCAGTCTGAGGTTTGTCAGCAAATCTGTGTGTTTTATTCTGCTGACAGTGAACTCAGTGTGTGTGTGTGTGTGTGTGTGAAGGGTGAATATGTGTCATTTACAGTGAGGTTTCACTCCGGTCGGTTGGTAACTGAGGCCGAGATTGTTCGTGTGGATAAGGAGGAGATCCGAGATAAGACCAAACAAACATACAGTGCACAGCGTGACACACACACACACACACACACACACACACACAGAGGAGCCCACTGTAGCGTCCCACCCTGATTCATATCTGTGTTTTCCTTTGAACCTCCCACCAGCTAAGCAGAATTTAAATGTGCTTTTACAAAGTTCAGTTTACCTTTTTATAAACTGTCCTGATTCCTGCACAGATGCATAAAATTTAACTTGGACTCTCAGAAAAAACTTTCACTTTGATGCTTCTAGATAAAACTGCTCAAAGTTTACAGTTTGAAGTCTCTAAATGTGCAAGAAAACATGATGCATCCCTTCAGAAATCCCTTCAGAAAACCTGATAAGCTACCCAACATGCTAGAAAACTAGCAGGCCTGAACTTCAGACTTTATCAAACAAAGATGGAGCCACTGTGACTTCACGCGTTAGTTTGTGGGACATTTTGAAGCCTAAAGTTTGTATTATGGATGTACAATCTGGGTTCGTTGACCATATTCTGTTGAGAAGGTGGAGCTGAGGGAGGAAACACTGAGACAGCTAACAGCTGCTGCCAATCAAAGTGAACCAGCCCTTAATTATGCATTATTTTAATCCTTAATACAATTTTAAATGACAGAGTTTTAGAAAAATTTACCCCCATACAGTTGATATGAATGGGGGAATTAGCTGAGATGAAAGCTGTGTTTTGCAGCATTCTGCAAACATGTTTATCTCCTTGTTTTTTCAACAATGTTAATTTTACTCTAAGAAACAAAAGCATCAGGTTATACTGGAGAAAGATTCAGCATTTCAGCTAAATATTAACATAATAAGTGACCTTAAGGACCTGACAGGACGAGTTTCTTTAGCATCATTTGCTTGCTAAAATATATTTGGTGAGGTAAGGTAGAAGAAGTGAAACAAGTTTTGGACACATGTTTTCTTTGTTCGCAGCTTGAATTTACTATGATCAAGCTTTAAACTCCTGCAGATGTTCAACAAGAGAAGGATAAGCCGATAACAACATCTGTACAATGTGTTGGACTCTTCTGAAACACAAATAAGTGCAACCTCAGAAAAATAAAGGTGTATCGATGTCTGTTAGAGCCACACAACTGTATTGTGCAGCATATAGTGACAGAAAAGTTGTACTGTATGTTTTTTTGTGTATTTTGCTACTATTTAGCTTCATTTTAAGTACTTTCTTTCTTTTCTAAGTGATGCAATAAACAGAAAAAGGACTAAAAGATCCACAAAGGACCGACACAAATCATCAACCTGTCAAACATGAATGTAAACACACTAAAAACTGCTGGTCAGAAAGTCCCTCAGAGTCTCCTGAGAGGCCGCCGGGGCTCAGCTGCTTTTTACCGTAACTCAGATTTAAAACGCTTCAGCCTCACCAGCGGCCATGTTGGGACACATCAGGGACAAAAAAATGAAAGAAATCAGTGGGACTCGTCTGCTGTTGGGTCTCTAATCCGTCGGCTGGTGTCCTGTTTCTGCAACAGGCAGCTGATGATGATGATGATGGTGATGGTGATGGGGGGGGGGCTTTGTGTGTCAGACCTGCATCTGAGCGAAGAGTTAATCCTCCACAATCCACGAAGCTTACAGTGTCATTCTGGAGTCTGAGAGCGTCTTTGTGTCTGTGAGTCTGTCTGTGCACGTCGAGGATGGACGGCATCATGAAAACTGACTGTTTATCAAACCATAAAACTACAAAAAAGGTCCTGAACTGTGTGTGAACTCAGTAAACAAGTGTTTTCTGCAGGTTTTTCTTTGTTTGGGGGCTCAAAAAGGTCACAGATTTCTTGTGATGCCTTTATAT
Organism: Ctenochaetus hawaiiensis; assembly: GCA_029783645.1. NCBI lineage: Eukaryota > Metazoa > Chordata > Actinopteri > Acanthuriformes > Acanthuridae > Ctenochaetus > Ctenochaetus hawaiiensis. The sequence goes on along the minus strand of JAPZDY010000015.1, from coordinate 15,685,911 downwards.
TTTTGATTTTCTGATGTTTGTCCAAGTTGCTGATGCAGCAACTTCAGCTCCCCTCCGCAGTTTGTGTTTGACGTGTGTTTTTATGTTTTTCACTGTTGTTTTATTGCCACATTTGTCTTTAATTATTTCATGACCAAAAATTTTGCAGCTCAGAAATAAACTTGCAGCGTTTTTTCTTCTTAAACAATGTTTTCTTTCCTTGTGGTTTCTAAGTTTTTGCCCTCTGTCAACATATTTAATACATTTTGGTCTCAAAGTTATTTGATGCTTAGATTGGCTGAATAATTCAAACCTACTTACTTTGCTTTAATGGCTAAAAATAAGTTCTGCATCCTAAAACTTCTACTTAATGCTCCACTATGATCATCAGAAGGTGGCTAACACTGTCTGTATGTTTTAGCCAGGTTGTTTGTGGAGGATTTTTGGCTAAAAACAACTTAATTCTGCAGCTAAAGATGATGCTATAAGAGGAGTGAGGGGAAACCAGAACAGCAAAGTTGTATAGAACTAAAACAATGAGCAGAAAGAAACCAAAAACTCACTGGAAATGAGCAAAAACACAGCGTTTGTGATAAATATCTGCAGGTTTGTAACTACAAGCAAATCTTTTTAACAAAACACATGATATTTTGATTCATTGTTGATATTAAATTGATGATTTGTGGCTTTTTAAAATAGTTTTGTAAGTTTAACCAAAGTTAGTTTTCTTTATTTGCACAGTAGCTTTAAACGCTGCTCAGGACGCCGTCACAAATAAAAATGTCCTGTTTGTTTGTAAGTGAAGATAATATGAGGTTTAAAAAAATCCAAATAATTTTCCCTGAAAACAGTTTTTATTGACGTTCAGCTCTTAAAAACAGTGTTTACAGGTGATTCGGTCACTTTGTCTTTTCTGTTTGCGTTTGTCTTCCTTCCTGTTTCTTCCTGCAAAAACTGACATTTACTTTTTATGTAAACATCATTTATATCCAGCTGGACTTTTTCCAGAACTCGTCTTAATTTTACCGTCTGTGTGTTTGTCAGGTAAAAGTCCAGCCTGTTTGTCTCCACCCTGTTTGTATTTCTCTTAACACAATAAGCAGCTGATTAGAGGTTCTGGAGGAAAAAGGAGATTAGTGGAGATACATGGAGGAGGAAGAAGGACACGATAAGCAGATGGTGAGGATGTTTGTTTACAGGAAGGATAGAATGAAACCAGATATTTGATAAAGAGAAGAAGAGACGATTGTAGATGGAAACCAAGAGACGGATTATTTAAAAACACTGTGTTTAAAAAAAAATCCATTGTTTTTCTGAGCTGATTCCAGTTTCCTTTGTTTCACAAGGGTCTAAATGCTGTTTCAGAGGCTTTAAAACTTATTTGAGGATTTAAATTTAATTTATGTGTGTCTGTGTGTTAAATATGAAGCAAAACAGTTAGCGAACAGTTAGCATAAAAACCCAAAACAGGTGGAAGCAGCCTGTTTTGATAGTTACGCATGTAATTCTCTGTTAAACCACAAAAATATTTCTTTACCCTTTTTTTGTTTTTTAGACAGTGTAAAAAAATGTGACATATTCAAGTGCTGAGATTATTATTTTATAAAGTAACGAAGTCATGCAAAACTATTATTCCACTACTTTTGGAGAAACCAGAATAATGATTGAAAATTAGACAATTGTCCCCCACTGTGCCCTCGTGTTTGTGCATTAATCAGACAATAATCAGACATTTAACTTTTATTTTAAAGTAATTTGTAAAGTTTTTACTATTTTTCAGTGACATTGTTACTGAGTGAGCTGGTTTGCAGAGAACATTTTGACAAAGTCTCAGTGTTTACACCTGTTGGCAGGTGAGCGATAAGAGTACTTTACGAAATGTTGAACTTGTCCTTTAATCTGAGATCAAGAAAAATCAATCAATCAATCAAGATTTATCAGTTTTCCATCTGCAGAGACATTAAAGTCTGAACACTGAACAAACCTGAACTCTGATTTTCATTCAGAGTCAAAACACTGCGGCCATTAATCACAGAGAGTGTGTATGCGTGCATGTTTGTGTGTGCATGCATGTGTATTATGTGCGTGTGTGTGCCTGTGTGTGCATGTGTGTGTATTATGTGTGTGTGTGTAGTTTTTGCTGTGTTGTGAGGTTGTGTGGAGGTGAACCATCTAAAATAACATTGTGTGCGTGTGTGTGTGTGTCCTTTTTTAAACCCCCAAGTGATTTAGTGACTGCAGATGTGGGCTGAGTGTGAGTGTGTGTGTGTGTGTGTGTGTGCCCCACCCCAGTAGTTATGCTGAATCCACATGTTTTTGGATCTACAGTTTTCAATATTCTTCCTTCTGAGAAACATTTACATAACATCTGTCACACACAAACAAAACAAATGAACGAGCTCCGAAACTCTTTGAAAAAAAAATTAGAAAAAGATTAAAACATGAAATAATTTTAAAAGTGGATCAACAGGAGACATTTAACTCACACTGACTTTCTCTCTCGAGGAAGTTTCATGACCAAACAGATTTCTGAGAATTAATCAAGTGTCCTGGACGAGCAGCCGGAGGTTTGTGGATTTTTTCCAACACATTTTTAGATCAAACTGATGCCTGTAATTCATTTTTATCACAAAAAATGTTCAGTATCTGCAAACACACTCACTGCAAACACACACTCTGCAAACACACACTCTGCAATATCTGCAAATGGTAACTGTGCTTCCTGTCGTTGTTATGGAATACTGCTACTTTTCCATTATGTATTTCAGGTAATACAAACCAACTGATGTGTAGAAAAAGTCATTTATAAGAAAATATATTAAAAAATAAAGTAGTGGCTTCCATCTGGCGGCTCTGTTTAAAGATGAAGCCATTGATCCATCAATAAAACTTAAGCTCACAAAACAAATCTTCAAATCCTTCTGCTGTTTGTCAGACTGTTCACATCTGTCTCCATCCTGGAAAATATTATGGCCTTTAGAGACGAAGGTTTGGCAGATAAAACACTTAAATAAAGGAGAGTTTTGTTTTATTAGGACTTATACAAGTTTGACAAGAAGATCAGTATTATCAATAAATTCCTCTCATAAACATAAATTTGCCTGTTTTTGACTAAAAAGTTTATTTTCAGCTTTGAAAATATTAGTTAACACAGAAAAGTCTAAATTCAAGGTTCACTTACTGATGTTTTTCCTGAGTTTTCACATGATGTGCAAACTCATATGTGAGTCAAAAACTGGAAAAATTAGATTTTACATCGAACTTTGTGTTGTTTCTTCTAGTTTAACTAACTGGAAACTAAATAGTTTCCAGCCTCACTAAGATCTTTTTTTCCAAGTTCAGACCACAAATGTAGAACTTTAAATTAAATATTCAGTCAAGATTAGTTTCAGTGACACTTTTCCTTCTTTATTAATAATATTTAAACCCTTTTGTGCTGCTTTGTTGGTGTTAACATTAAAGCACATTAAAAATCAGCTTTCCAACACTTTTATCAGTGTGACCGTCATAATGTGAGGCGACTTAAAACAGCTGGGACATAAACAACACTGGTTTAAAGGTGTGAAGACTCTACAAAGTGAAACTATTAACAAAAACCTGAGTCACATTAAAGTGAAACGTCTGATACAAGAGAGAGAAGAAAAGAAAAGAGTGATGGAAAAAGAGGAGAAACATTTTCCCAGACTGGAATATGTTTTCTCAAGTTTTACTGCAGTTTTCCTTCCTGCTGTGTGTGTGTGTGTGTGTGTGTGTGTGTGTGTGTTTACTGCACTGCTTCTCCACCCTGCCTCCAACCTCACCAGCAGCTGTTAATGAGTGGCCGTAAACCCTCAAAGGGAAACACATTAACATTCCTGCTCTTTTTAAAATTCACTTCTTTAACTTTTCAAACGTTATCTCGTTCTTTCTGCTCTTCGTCCCGCTGAGTTTGAACAAACTGTAAAACCTGATGTTTGACGACTTTGTTGGATTTGTGCACAAACCAGGTGTCACAAAAATGTGGGAGATTAAATTCGGGAAACTCACTTATCAAAGTCTCAGTTTTCACCAGTTACATGCACATTATTGTGCAGAGTTCAGTTTGTGCAACAGGAACAGAATTTTTTCGTCAAGTCCCTTTAGCTCCTGTTATTATCGCCCCCTGCTGGCTGTACTTTTCAGGCCTAAATGAGGAAAAAACTTGACACTTGCACGCTGTCCTCTGGTGGATCAATAAGTCTTTTATAGCTTTAGCATGATGCTAATCTGAAATAAATGAATGTTACCATAACAGACGAGCAAAATGTTGAACAACTGCTTCAAAACTACTTGATTAAACACACTTTATATCAAAGTCTCCCAACATGAGTGTCCCAGATTATGTAAATCTGAGGGGAAACAAATGATGGAAGGAATAAAAAAAGACATTTTTAAGTGTAGATTTTTTCTAGAAACAGCCTACTAGTAATTTTGACTTCTTAAACCCTCCAAAATCATTAATATAAAACTTGGTAGATTTCATGTGTGATAACACTGTTGAACTAGCTGACTGAAGTGGAAATGATAACTGTGAGCGGAGGTTTGTTGTACAGTTTCTTGACTCTCAGATGTTTCCTGATTGGTCGATCGGGTCTTTAATGTGACATCAGTCACCAGCAGCTCTGACTCGCTGGTGTTAATGAGTCTCCATTAGAGTCCAAAGAGAAAACACATGAACATTCCTCTCCATCAGTGTTTATTCTCCCTCCCTTGGCTTCTCTTTGTTTTCTCTCCGCCTGTGTTTGTCTTTCCCAGCAGACAGGAAGTGAACTCCAGGGCCGGTTATTCTTTCTCGCCCTCTGTCAGTCATTTACTGCCTCTGCCGTGAGCCAAACCAATCACAGGAGAGCAGGATGAACTCTGACTCACGATAAAACAGTAGCTCAGGTCGCCATTATGTCCAGTTTACTTTTGGAAAAGGTAATCAATTACTCATTACCTTAAGTTATTTCTTGAAGTTACTTTTCCCAAAAAACAGCAAATGCATCCTCCTTTTTTTATGCAAAACATCAACTTCAAATGCTGATGGTAATGATGTCTTAGTTTAGCGTGTTAGCATGCTAACGTTAGGTGTTTAATGGAAAACAAAGTACAGATAAAGTTGATGGGAGTGTCATTAGCTTTGCAGGTAATTTGTCATAGAAGTCCTAAAGTCCTAAACAAACTGTAATTTTGGCCTGATGATGGTGCCAAATAAAAAGTCAAAGTATCACCAAAATCCTCACAATTCTTCCTCTGGAGACCATTAACATCTGGAGAAAATTTAACAGCAATCCATCCAATATTTGTTGACATATTTCAGTCTGAACCAAAGTACCGACCTTCGAACCCACACTTTTATTTCCTGCTGACACGGCTAAAAAGCATATTAAAGCTTTGTTGTTTGTGCAAAAACTGTCTCACTCTCTGCAGGTTCACATCAACACATTTTCATATTTTCATACAGACGCCTTCCATCACTTTCCCTCGTGCCTCAAAGCTGCGTATCACATTATTGTCTCTGCCATTCGGTCTTTAGATGGTTTCTCCACCACAAACCACAGACAGACAGAAGCGCAGAGAGCTGCATGTTGACACAGTCACTCTTTCAGATGCTTC
>JAPZDY010000015.1:15630966-15654058 GCA_029783645.1 Ctenochaetus hawaiiensis | reverse complement strand
CACACACACACACACACACACACACACACACACACACACACACACACACACACACACACACACACACACACACCTCCATGCACATCCTGCACATCCTGCACATCCTCACCCTGCTGCAGTATGTAGCTGACCAGGTCTGTGTGTCCGTGCTGGGCAGCTATATGTAACGTTGAACAGCCTCCAGAGTCTCTGACCAACAAGCTGACACCTCGACGAACACACTCCGACAGCTGCAGACACCAAACACACAAGTTTGTCAGGATTTATTAAGACGACAAACTTTAAACAAACTGTAAATCAAACACTGTCACCTTCGTCATGTGATGCTGTTTTTGGGGGAATTTTCTGCAGCTGAGGCTTGAGTTTCTAACTTTAACTTTTCTGAGCTTTTTTTCGGAACAAACCATAAAACCTCAAGTTAAAAGCCCTTTAACCTTTAGAAACTTTCAGAATTTCTTGTAAATTAAGAATTTTTTCTACCTGCTCATAAAAAAAGCTCAGATTGTTGCTTTTAAACCTGAAGGAGGAACCTGAAACTACGTCATTCACTTGAATTTCTATTGTTTAGAGTCTGCACTTTTAATAAAACCACTATGGTTTTGTGTTGATGATAATTGATGTTAACTGACGATAAAAGAAGTGAAGCTTTTTTTACATAATAACATGTTAGTCAGTCTGAAAGTTTGTCTCAGTGTCGTTTCCTGCTGATTGTGGCCAACGTGCTGCTTTTCATGTTTTGTTTTCAGTTCCACAACTGTTACTGTTATTACACTGTTATCATTTCCTCTATTGATTCATGCTAATGCTACAGTTAGCCTCCGTCATGATTATCATTATAAGACACTGACATGTAGCCTCTCTCTCTCTTTGCCTGACTCGTCCCATCAGATCTCCATTCTCCTCTGAATCTGGATCTGTTTCGAGGTTTCTGCCTTTTTTTCACACTGTTTGCTCATGTGGGAATTTCAACTGTTGGATCTCAATAAATTTAATAACAGATTTTGGTTTAGACCTGCTCTATATGTGAAGTGTCTTGGGAAAACATATGTTGTTATAAATTTAACTGACTTGACTTTATTTATAACTTATTGTTTAGTCTCAGAGGTTTCCACCAAACAGCTTTAAAACCCATAAAAAAGTCAACAAGTTTTTCCAGAAAACTTTTTGCAATTCTGCTTCCTCCTTTACAGGCGTCAAATTTGAAGTGTTTCTCTCTCTGTACTTTACAGAAAAAACCCTCTGAGGGTTCAGACAGTGATGAGCTGACTGTTTGCTGAGTCACTATGACTTTTGATCAGCTGGTTAAAAAAAAAGCTGAACAATCTTTTCATGCAAATGTTGTGAAACTGAGATTAAAAGTATTCAAACTTTATTCAGTGTCTAAATCCCGGAGCACCACAGCAGATACAAACAGGTAAAACTAGTCAGGATTACACATTCTTGAATAATCTGTGTGCATCTGTGTGTGTGTGTGTGTGTGTGTGATGCATGTTACCATTGAAAGGTCTCCTGTGCTGGCAGCCGTCAACAGAACTGTAAACACACAAACAGACAGGTATCATCATGTGACGTCTCGCTGCAGGAAATAGATGTGGACGACTGATTTCTGCAGAATATTCCCGTTTTCTTTGAACACACATGTTCGTCTTTGAACACACCTTCCTCCCTTTCTTTCCCGCAGAGATCTGCCTCCGTGATAAAATGTTGTCTGTGGTTTTGATGACTAAACAAAATTCTGAGAGTTTTCACTCACATTATTTACCAACACGGATTCTGCTGAGGACGTCTGTGTTTGTGTGGTCGAGTTTAAAGAAGTGAGAAAATGAACCCAAATTCATAACTTTGACCTGCGTGTCTGTGTTTTTGTCTAATACCACGAAGGTCAAGGTTCACTTCCTTGTAGCTGCATAATTTGATCTTAAGACATTTAACTGCTCAATAAAACAAAGACTTCAAAGTAACTAAAATACCTGCTTCTGCTTCACCTGAACTGGATGTCAGAGGCATTTACATACAATTATTTCAGACTGAATACAAGTAATTGAATATTTTATTAATTTTTACACTCTTGAGTCGAGTCTGAGTCATGTTTGTGTTGTTATGAGTCATTTTGTCTCTGCAGTTCAAACCTTTAACTGCTTTCTGGAAGTGAATCAAGGCTGAAATTAACCAACAATCTTGCACAAGTTTGACACTTTACACACACAGATGTGTTTTAATCTAAGTGCGTGTTCTATGCTCTGCTGCTTGTTGTTTGTGTTGCCAAAACTGAAAGTGGATGGCAGGTTGAGGCTGACGAGGAACAACAGGTTAATTAAACTGGAGAGTACCGAGAATAACAAACAGGCCCCAGTAAACATCTTTCGATTCCTGCAGCTTTTCAAGTCTCCGGAGACCTTATTGTTCTCGGAGTCGCAGCCTGAGCACCGTGATTTAAAGGGGAATTCCAGTTCTGTTGAACTTGGGACCTTTATTTAAGGAGTTGGTCTGGCTGATGGCCTCAGGTGAGAGTTGCTACATGGCTGGAGTGCAATCCTTTGGGGCGGCTCCAACCGTCTTTTACACACCATTTAAAGTGCTTACTCATATTGCTCACAGGCTGACATTGTTATTCAAAGTGTGTGGCAACATTACAGAAAGTACCAGAAACACCACAAGTTCAACCACAAAGAGCTGCTGTGTCACATCCACCAGAGTCCATTAAAAACAATGTTGTTTTATCGTCATAAAACACAGAATGTCTTTCTACTGTCTCAGCAATCACAAAACCCATAATTTACTGAGGAAGATGTTAAAATATCAGGAGAGGAGCTTCTCATTCTGTGAATTTAAGGTTTATATGAACAAATCAGAATTTAATGATTGTTGGAACAACGGAAGGATGAGTCAGAAGCCAAAAGGTTCACATCTGTGACGTGACAGATGACATGTAAAATAATAACGTGAGTTGCAACAGAAGGACTTCCCTCGTAAACTGGAAGACTTCTAAGAAAGTTAATAAGAACTTCTGGTTTGAAGAGAAAACACGCTGCTTTGTGGTGACGAACAGTTACAGACTCAGATAAACAGATGTGACTAATCATAAGAATTTTTAAAAAGAGCATAATTATGTAACAACCATTGATGTGTATAACAGGTTTCATTTGCAGTTTCTAAAGTGATGACACACCCTGAACTACAGCCACAAACCAGGGAGTGTGTGCGTGTGTGTGCGTGTTTGTGTGTGTGTGTGAGTGTGTTTGTGTGTGTGTGTGTGTGTATTCTACCTTGTTCCTCAGATGTCAAGGGAGTTCTGGAAAAGGAAAAAACAGAAAGTGTTACAATGTTTAATATTTTCAGGTTATGTTTCATTCATTCATTCAATGAAGTGTTAATTCAATAAAACTTTAAAATACTTATGAATTTTCACCACAAGCTCCTTCTATAACATTAATAATCATCAAAATATAAAGAACTTTTGATATCAATCTGAATATTTCAGGGTTTCAGACTGCTGGTTGATCAAATAAAAACACATTTAAGGACGTCATTCGGGTCTGTGGGAAACAGATATTAAATTTTTTTCAATTAATACAATAATTGACAGAATAATAGACAGATTATTAATTTTCAGCTGCAGTCCTGAAGGGATAAGCAAAAGATTTCATGAGGAAAAACATAATTCCTCAGGTTTAATAACGTCTTGTATCTCTTGTATCTGCTGTGTGTGTGCTGACGTACCCGGCGGTCGGTTCCACGACCAGATCAGGCATCCCTGTGGACGCCGCCTGGCTCGCCACCGGCCCCTCGTGGTCCAGGATAAACACCTCGTCCTGACAAATCTCTGTCACAAAGTGGAGATGCTCCTGCAAACACACACACACACACATATAAGAGCAGATGTTTGGCTGACAAACTTTTCATCAATCCAGACTTTTTTAATGTTATTTTAACTGTCTGAGGACAAAAAGAGGTGAAGTGGTGTTTACCTGAGCTTTGTCAATGCGATAGAAACGGTCAGCTGATGTGGCTGCAAAGGAACAAAGGTTTATTTCTAATCATGAAACCAAAAACAAACAAATTTAAGGTTTGATCAGGCTCTCTAATGAGGTGGCTCCATATCAAAGTGCAATGATTTTTAAGGTGGATTTAGCAGGCTGACACGGTGCAGATTCATCAGATTCAGTTTACAAAGGATCCAAAAATATGTGCTTTAGTTCAAGTTCAAAGTAATTCAGTCTCCTGAGGTTTTCCAAATGCTGCTTTGTCAAAACAAATTCACAAAAGGACATTTATTTGTTTTTTATGTGCAGTAAATTCTTTGTAAGGTACTTTTTCTTTTTCAAAGTGAAACTGAAGCTTGCTTTTGTGTTCTTTAATTTCTCTCATGAAAACTTCTTCATGTATCAGTTACAGTTCAGTCACTCACAATCCAAGAAGCTCCAGTTGGGAGAGAGTCTACTGGTTGAACTGGTCCTGGGGACGCCTCTGCTTTCATCCTGCAGCCAAAGAGACACTGTGATGTTTATCGTCTCTTTACTGAGTGAAAAAAAACTAAATGTAGAAACGTTAACATGAGGTTTTATCAGAAAAGAGAGAAAGCAGAGGAGAAAAATCCAGACAGAGATTATGCGTTTGTTTTTCTTAAGCAGCTCAACAATCGATAGCCAGACGGAGACAACAAAGAGACAGTGTGTTGTGTTTAAATCAGTGTTCTGCCCCTCCCCCTCCACAGCTGATCAATGTGATCACAATTTGGGTTTTATTTCACATATTCACAAACTCAACATGGGTGTCGGTCTGTAAAAGCTCAATTTCTTTAATATTAAGTTTGTTTTTGCAGAGAAATTCTAAATTTTAAAGGCTGTCAATTTTATGTTCAAGGTTCATGGAGCTGCAAAAATACAGAAAATATTTATCAATTTATTAATTTTGTTTCAGATTGGGAGAAAAAAAGGAAACAGTCCTTAAAATTATAAAAAACAACTTAAAACAGTGTGAAAAGTAAGACTTTTAATATTTAAATTACATGACAAATAACTTCCAAAGCCTTGAAAACAAGTGGTAATCAACTTTTTCCTGCAGGAAGACACCCAAAAGTATTATACCTGGTAGTGCACTCTGTGGCCAGTAGGTGGCGCCTGGTGTAAGTCCTAGCAAGCACAGCAGACAGGTTTCAAGGTTAACAAGCAGCCAAAGCATTGACATCAAAAACTTAGCAGATGTTTGCCAGGTTAGCGAACGTTTCCCACATGAGACACACAGCTAAAGAGCAGCTCTGCATTCCCGACGCTGCCGCCTGCTTCTCCATCCATGAATAACTTGTGGAGGAGAGACGCTGCAAGCATCATGAAACAATGATGACGAGGGAGAAACAGAGGAGGCGAGAAAGAGAGAAGCAAGTTAAAGTGATTATGAGCACGATGATGAAGATAAAGAGGCAAAACTTACCTCTTGTAATCTGTCGATGTAGAGTCTGCAGGTCTCCAGGTCACAGTCGCCACGCACAACCACAATGCCTACTGGGATGGCTGGAATACAGTGACACACATTTAAGAGCGTCATGCAATGGAAAAACAAGTTAAACTCTCATTAAGTGCATTTCTGGGTGACTTATAAGAAACAAACAAACACACACCACTGATATTTAATCACCTAATAAGGTTGAATTCAAGTAGTTTCTTATTAACATATTGAGGAGAAAAACAACATCAATGATACTTTTACACTTGTGTTTGTGGTTCAAGATGGACACACACACACACACACACACACAGCCTTACAGATGTCTCGCAGTCGCTCTTTGTCGTACTGCAGCCGGTCGTACTCCTGGAGGCTGATCCGATTCACTCGAAGACGCAGACGATCAGGAACTGCGTGAGGACTGAAAAAACAAAAAAAAAATCACATGCACACAAGTGCATGTACGTGCACAAACATACAATTTAGACATGAACAAACGTACAGTGAAGGACACACATGCATACATGCACACAGAGACACACACATCACAAACTAAATCTGGCCTGTTGCAACAAAATGACATTTAATTCCTCATCTGATCCTCAACACTTTCAGTTTCTGCACAGACGTTAAGTGACTGAGCTCCAGTTTTAAAGCCTAACTGATAACTGAAAGTTTTAAAAAAGAAGTAAAAGCAACAAAAACTCTTCCCAGTAGCAGCTTTTACTTTGAAAATAAAATGCAATCCTCCTCAGAAACAAGCCTGATTCTGTGTTTGAGGTGGGCAACGACCTTAGAAGTCAATATCTGTGGGCAATATTGCCTCCAGCGAGTATGGAGGTTGATGAAGGTGGGACACTGACGTCAGAAACATGGTGGGCGATAAGAAAAAAAACACAACCAGAAACACTGCTGGCCACATAGCAGCTGTTGGCAAAATTACCCATCAACCCAGCCTCAAAGGGTCAAAACCTTACCTGCAAAGCAACAGGAAGGGTGTCAAATAAAGGATGTAACATTAATGTCACATTAGTTTCCTCTGTCACATTATGAAAACAGCTTTTCAGGAGGAGGACGTGGACATCGAGTGAGAGCAGAGGGGAGGTGCAGGTACAATCAGAGAGCAGCTCAGGGTGAAATTAAAGAGACTACAGCAGGAAAAACATCAAGACAAGAGGCAGAAGCACATTTAGAGGTGAAGGAGCTGCAGCATGCTGCCATACAGTCTCTCTCTCTGTCAGTCTCTCACAGTACACATGAATACTTTTACACAGAAAAACAAAAAAAAACTCACATCCAACATGATGCCACTGAACTTGAGTTCAACCAACATGAGAATATGAAGCCAAAACTGACACAAAATTGTCTAAATGTTCACAAAAATTACATGATACGATGCTTTTTAGAGCTACTTTTGGCATTTTGAAGTTCTACATTTGACTTTAATGTGACTAACAGGGAAAATAACAAATGCATTTTTTGTTTTAAAAGTGTTTTAAATATGAAGAATTTTGTATAAAAACATAAAAAAATAAATTAATATTATGATAAAAGGGTAAAGAAATCTAATTTCTGACATCAAAGATATAAAAGTTTTACATTGCAGTGACTTCTGCTGCAGTTAGCATGCTAACCTGCTAGTCTTTTGTGTCTCTTTATACAATCAAATGTTGTTTGAACTCAAGAGATTTTGACAAAACATCAACAACCGACTGACTGACACTGACACTGACACACACACACACACACACAGTGACACAAAGACTAACACACACATACACAGTGACACACACACAGTGACAGAGGGCTGAGGTACTTACACAGAGAAGGAGTCTGGGGGAGCAGAGAGGCGGCGCAGATCAGCTGCACACACCTTCTGAATACTACCGCCGCACACACACACACACACAGAAGAGAGGAGGAACGTATGGCGGAGAGGAGAGTGAAAGGGATGGAGAGGTTTGGGGAAGAGGAGGTAAAGTGAAGATAGAAGATAAAAGGAGAATAAAGGAAGAAAAAATGTGGAAAAAAAGATAAAATAAGAAGAAAGAAGGTGAGAAGGAAGGAAGGAGTGAATAAGACAGGCAGAGGGAAGGGGAGGAGATTTAGAGGAGAGGAGATGGAGGGAAAAAATGAGGAGGAGAGGAGGCAAAAAGAAGAAGGGTGGTCAGAAGACGAGGAGAAGAAAGAGGGCATGGAAAGGGAAGAGACAAGGAGGAGACAAAAAAGGGGTAAAGATAACAAAAAGAAAAGACAGACAAGAGAATAAGATGACATTTGGAGCAGGAGAGGAGGGAAGGAGACCAAAAAAAAGGAGAAAGAGAGGAGAAAAGGTTTGAAAGAAGAGAAACCAGTAAGAAAACAAGAGGAGGAAGGACAAGACAAGAAATGAGGAGGAGGAGATGGACAGGAGACAGAGTGAGAAAGAGGAGGAAAAAAATGTAAGTGAAATAAACAAGAAGAGGGGAAGAAAACAAAGGAAGAAGAGAAGGTGAACAAATGAAAAATAATGAATAATCAAAAAAGATTACCGACATGTTTTGGCAAAAAGAAGAGGAGGGACAGACGGAGAAAAGCCCAGAGGTAAATAGACAAACACTGACAGCACAGAGTACAGTAGCATAGCAGTACATCGAGCAAAGACACTAGTTACTGCAGCTACAGCAAGTATTTCTCCTCTACACGATTACTGCGGCCTGAAGTCTTCACACACAGCTGGAAAAACACTCACATGTAAACACAGAGATATACATGAAGAGTTATTGGCGCTACAGGGACGGACGAGTGTTAGTGACCACAAATAAACTGCAGTTTTATCCCCGAAATAAATCAACAAACTTCTAATTTTAATCCTTTTCCTCAGCTGCATGCAGGAGGGGAGGAAACCACCCGTTGTTAAGTGTCAGTGTGTCACTTCCCCGGTGCTTTCGTTTTTGATTCGTTTAAGTGGACAACACAGATATCGCGGCGGCGATTGTGAGTTTGGCGAGCCGAGCGGAGATGTGGGACATTGAGAGGAGTGAATGTCAGCTCCCACTAAACAGATTGTATGACTCACTAAGTGCATCCCGGGCTTTTACAACACTGCTGGCCTAGTTCCTCTGTCTGTGTGTGTGTGTGTGTGACTCACTCGTTGAGCAGGGGCACAGAAGTGCGTCTCTTGCTCTTCTGGACCATGTTGGCCTGATTTCGTAGGGAGATGTGGAGGGTGGAGGGAGCCAGTCGACAAGGTTCACCGTCCACCTGCAGACACACAACCACGGACACACACACACAGTCACACACACACACACACAGACACACACAAAACAGGGTTAAAGGTAGAAACCAGTAATTGAACAGATGTTATAATGTCACATCTGTTAGTGTCGGCTGACAGTTGTGATATCAGATCGATATCAGACCCACTAAGATAACTTCATGTTACAATACAACATCTTTTGTTTGTTAAACCTCAGTCCATGTTCGGATAAAATGAGATGATTCCCTTCTGCACTGGTCTTAAAGCTCTCGTCATAGTTGACATCTTTTTACTTAAACCATGAAACCTTAACTCTTCTGTCTTGGTATCTGATTCACCTGAGATGTGAGCAGGAGAGTTATTTTAAACCCTGAATGTGTCAAACTGACCGAGACAGGAAGCTGAAAAACGAGCTTCTCTCGACATAAAATATTTATCAATAAATCTAATTATATCAACATACTGCACACTGCATGCAGTCAGATTTTAACGGTGCCAGACTGTGACATCTATGAGTATATCAGTGGATTTTTAACGTTTCAGGCTCAGTTGTGAGGACTTTTATACTTTTTCCTGCTTCATTTTTCCTGCATACAAAACACAAACTTTTCATATTTCATGTTGTGTGACTTTGTGAGCATTTAAATGCATCAAAAAGAGATAAAACAGTTTAAAAGGCTGCAGCAAAAATAAGCAACAGGTCTAATTTTATCTTCACATCATCTGTTTTGACTGTAGTCAGTCCTCCATTAGTTGTTTTTAAGGTGGACTGACCCCCAAATCTGCACACTGTGTACAGGTTTTATATAATAAACTTTTTTAATCTTTCATTCCTTATTTTTTACCTGTTTCTTGTTGTTTCTGCTGGAAAATGCAGTTTCGTTATATCTTCTTGCTGTTTAAAAATAATATCTGCACAGGGCAGCTGGCTTGAATGCCTGTGACTGTGTGCACTCACCTGAACAGGTACGGTCTTGAAGGTAGTGAGGACGACTTCTCTGCATTGATGCAACCTCTCTCCGTGGCCGCCGACCTGTAGCGCTGCCTGGTGGACAAAAGGAAGATTTACACTAGGTGAGGACCAACAATCCCATTAAAACACATCAACCCGACACTTTTTCCTCATTGTTTAACTTTTTTTCTTTCATTTCTGCTTTATTTAGTTTTTCTTTTATTTTGTTTTATTCCTGATCTTCTGCTTCCCTCACCAGTGACGCCATGGTGAAGCCGATGACCTCGATGCAGCCGTCATCGTGACGCTGAGGTTCAAAGTCTCGGTGGTCACCCGTGTTTCCCCACGGCATGGTGCCCGCACAGTACCTGCACACACACACACACACACACACGCACACGCACAGAGTTTGTATGAGCCACAGTGCAGGAAACCTCTCACAGCATCGCAGACTCTTCATATTCACTCACCTGGGAATGTTTAGAAACACAATGCACTGAAACTTCAGCTCCTGGATCTTTGGAGTCAAGTCGGTACCATCACACTGAGAAACACACACACAAACAGCATGAAGATCACAAAATGTGGACCTGTCGGTTACAAAACAGGTCATGTATTCATTTCTTTTGACGTCTTTTGACTTTATTTTCACTCTCAGATCCTCGGATTTACATGCTGCATCAGCATTCTCTCTCAGTTCTCGTTCTCAGTTTCAATGTTCTCGCTCTCGGTCTTCAACCTGTTCTGACATCTGAGGTGAAAAGTGAGTGATTTAGGTCAAAGGTCACGACAGACCGGCCCACTAAGTCCTCCACTGGTCGCCCTTAAAGACTTATCACAGCAACAAGGAATGTGAAGCCTTGAGGCGAAATGTGCCATTTTATGGATGAAGATATGTTTTACGGTCAGTGCAGATGTTTTAATACGAATTTAGTCGTTTTTTAGTGTGGATGCTAGTTATTTTAAGAAGGAAAATGCACATTATTCTATGTCCTACAAAAATCTAATTTTTACTGAAATTTCTGCTCCAAGTCTGCTGATATTTTTTCACTGCTTTATATTTTTCTTCTTGCCAACAAATCTCATGAAAAGACAAAAACCAACAATAACAACAACGACGACTTGCTCCGACTGACAAACTGTGTTCGCATCGCAGCCTGATGTATCCTCTTCCTCTCTGCCATGAAGCTCCATTGTTGTCCACAAACAATCAAAAACACATCAGTGATTCACTCTGTCGGACTGGCTGACACTTTCCTTCGTCAAGTTTATTTTGACTCAGTCCCACATCCACCATCCTGCTGCTGTAAATACTTACGAAAGCGACAAATGTCCATCAATCAGCCGGCGAAAAGAGTTCCTAAAAAAATGTCTTTTTCTTTTGTTTCTACAGTGTTTGGTTAAGAAATGCTTAAAAACCTCCAGATTTTTCAGAAGATAGTGAAAAAGCTATAATGCCAAGCTAAAGCCCTTTTCTCTTTAAACCAACGCAGATTACATGAAGCAACGTCATCATACACAGATGTAGAAACTGTTTTATGTCAAAGGCTTTAAAAATAACAATTTCACACTTGATTGTTTGTTCTCTGAAAAAAATGGATTGTTTAGAATTTAAACACACAATACAAATTAGGTAGAGCTACAGAAAGATGTTAAAACCTAAATAATAAAATAAATTATGACAGCAATAATAATAATGATGGATCCAGCATTTCATCAAGAAAACAATCAGCATAATCGATTATGAAAATGACCGTTGGCTGCGGCTCTAATCCTGGTGGGGAGGTCAGCAGTCAGCAGGTCAGCTGGTCTGCAGCTTTGATAAGGATTCAATATGTTACTGAAGGACGCTTCAGCATGGCGTCTGTTCAGAGAGCAGCTGATAAACGGCCTCTTTAATCAGCAGGTCGACCTGCTGCCCAGACATGTCGACATGGAAGACGATACAGAGAGAGTGTGTTAGCACTCACCACCACCCTGACGTGCTTGGACAAATCCCTGGAGCTCCTCTGGAGGAAATCTGAGAACGCAGCCTGCAAAGACACACGTACGTACACACACACACACACACACATAGGTAAACAGAGAAAACAATCCAATCAAACATAACTTTGGTTCATCATATTTCCCTCATTAAAAAGCCACAACTGCCCTTTAGGTCTTTAGATCTGAATGTAAATGCAAAACTATTCTCAGAAGTGCAGAGTAAAATGTCAAAATGAATTATGAATCATGTCATCCAAATGCACGTGAGATGCAAATTGCACATCTGACACTCTTCGTTATTAAAATGACCAGTTATGGAAAGTTATGACAGTTAAATGTGACGCTGCATGGTGGCAGAATAACACTGTTTCCACATGGATTTAAGGCTTTAATTAAAACTTTTTAAGGCTTAAAATGAGACTTTTCAATTCAAAGCCCTCTCACACATCCTGCTTTATCCTAACTGCCGGATTATAGTTTGTCTGTTTTCCCTTTATCTTTCTTCCAGCTCCTCCATTTCTCCTCATCCTCCTGTTTTCTCTCTTACTCCTTTCCTTCACCACTCATCCTCTCAGCCATTGTTCTTGTTAAACACTCCACATGTGTGTGTTTTATCAGGACAGACAGAAGAAGTTCGAGCTGCCTGTAGTTTCAGTGTGTCTGCTGTGGGTCAAGTGGGAAACTCACTCCTGCATAGAACATCTTGTTGCGGAAGCGACTGTTAAACTTCTCCGGGTTGGCCTCTGGAAAAATGAAATCAGAGAGGCAGAGAGAAAAGAGGAATATAAATTAAATATATGCTGCGAAGCTACAAGAATTAAAAATGAAAAAAACAAAACACGGGGGCGTAGGAGAGGAGCAAAGACTCATCTGCGCATGCATGAATGCTTGTGTGTGTCTGAATGTGTCCTTTTTAATATTCCATTTCATTCTGCTCAGCTTTCATTGGAGTGGGATGCATTAGCAGGAAAGAGAAGCACTCCGTGGAATATAAATAGAGTTAAAACAGGGTGAAATGTAAGAGAAAGACATTAAAAATAGACTTAACGGACCTCTGGACTCGTGGAACTCCAGGGTGACGTGAGCGTCGAAGCCCAGGCTGAAGTAGTTGTTGAACACGTTGAGAGGCAGCTGAGGACGCGGGAGGAAAAATCAAAGTGAGTGATTTTATATAAAATGTTATAAAATTTATTCACACAGACGACTCAGATCCTGGCTGAGCCCAAACTTTCTTTAACACTTTTATTTTTAGCTTATTGAAGCTTCAAATGCCATCAATGCCAATCATCATGTTCATCCATCAAGCTGATACTCAAATCCACTTAAACACACTTAACTTCTACACAGATCTCTACACTCATGCACTTTCTGTATTATTGTACTTCTGACAAACACACTTATGAAGACATTATAATGGGTTCGTCAGGGTTCATTGACCTGTTATTAGTGATTGATAAGTCAATCTCTATGGGTATCACAAGGCGTATTTAATCAAAATGCTGTTATTGAAACTGTCAATGAATTGATCACTTCCTGCTGCATTTACAGAAAATGAAATGTATGTGTCACTTCAGTCTGTGCAGATTATTTGAGTCACAACATGCTAGTTTGCATGCAAAGATATCTCATACCAGTAAAAAACAATGAACAATGAGCTGCAGGAAGTAAACTGGGTTGGACAGAAATGCAACATGCAGCTGCCTCCGAACATTTGAAAGATGCTGCAGTAAAAGTTCTGCAAACTTCAGCCTTGTTTTTTTTGATCCAGTCAAACTTTCTTTATCCCTTCAATGTGACTGTGTGAACAGCTTGTTGTTTCCACAATGGGACAAATCCATGCACACACACACACACTCACACATAAATACACCCTAACTGCCAACTCAGACTCCACGCTGACATCTGACCTTCTGTGTTCCCTCCTCTGGCTGAGCAGCACTTTTCTCTACCAGGAGGTTCCACCTGTCCAGCTGCACCACCGAACCGTCCTCCACGTGACACAAAACCTTGGACACGGGCTCATCAGTGTAACCCTGCAGAGGAAGAAACAGACGCAGGGAGGAAGAGGAGGAACAGACCTGCATTAGATAACATGCTGAATGCAGTCAGCAGGAGCAGCACTGAGCCTGTGGAGTTAAACCTAATACTACAGGTGAGGAGTTATTTAAGGAAACTGTGCAATTTTGTTTTCCATCAAATTAACTGATGTTCATTTAATTTCTAATATTTACAAGTCAGTTTTATCAATCCACCAATGGATCTGATACTCTTTCTGATTACACTTGAAGCGTAAAACACAGAAACCAGAAAAATGAAGATGTAATTTGCAAAAATCTGAAATGGGATTAATAGGATAAATATGTGATGAAAGTCTTCTGCTGAGGAAGACAATGTCATGTGATGAAAAGCTCCAGAAAAGATGCTACTCAACAAACTTTGTGGTAAGATTGTTTTTGCTTGGTGTTTTTTATCTACGCTTTCACTGCAAACAGGCAACTTGTGTAAAACCATCAACAGCTTCAAAAGTTTAGATTGTTTTATCATCGACTGCTGACGTCTTGAAGGGGACATTCGGTCTGACTGAAAAGGACAATAACAGGATGAAGAGAGAAGAGTGAAAGAAAAGAAGAAGAAAAAAAGGAAAGTGGAGAAACTTTGGCAGGAAAAATAAGAAGAGACAAAGCTGGATGAGAGAAAATGATGTGGAGGAAAGAGAAATAAGAAGGATGGTGTTTTCTTTGCCTAATTTATGGCCTCCATCCCTCTTTCTTCCTGTTTTCTGTGAGACTACTAAGCCCCCACCTTCACCCAACACTCACCCCACCCTCACCTACTTGCTTTCAAGAACACAAACACACACACACCCACACACACACACACACAGAAAGTGGCACATGGAGTGAGAACGTTTGATATATTGCTTTCAGTAAGTGGTCATTAAGCTTTACTGACACTGAGATTATCTTAAAAACAAAGACACTCAGAGCCTGACACGCACTCACACACTCACACACTCACTCACTCACTCACACACACACACACACACACTCTCCACTCTCTCTTTCATCTGCTTTTTAATTTTGTGTCCCTCTGGACCGGGTCAGGAAATCAGTGTCCATTGAGTCACACACACACACACACACACACACACAAACTCTCAAGGACACAACAATCTGATGATAGCGCAGCTCATCAGCAGGACCTCCTCCTCTGAGGCTCACACACACACACACACACACACACACACACACAGAGGTGGGGCAGAAGCAGCAGCGACTAACACGACTGAGTTTCAGAAAGAGAGAAGAATTTGAGGAAAAGGAGGAAGGAAAAGGAGAAGGAAGGAAAGGGAAGGAGAGAAGAAGAGGAAGGGTGAGGAAAGGAGGAAGGGGGGAAAACAGAAAGAGAACAAGGAAAAGGAGCAGACGGAGAAACTGCACTAATTACACTCATGGCTGATATGAGTTTTTCACTCAGCCTCATTCTCGTTCAAAGCCTCCATCTTTCTCTGTATCAGGACTTTCGCAGCTTTGTAGTTCTGCAATCCTGAAGACGCCAAAGTCATCCACTTGTCCTTGGCTGCAGTGCACTCAAAGACAGCACCACACACACACACACACACACACACACACCATATGTAGTGATGGTGGACTAGTTTTATTGCTGAATAACATTTCGTTCTCCTGAGTCTAAGTTCGTGCACTCACATCTGAACAGGCCAGTTTTTGAATTCATCGCTCGGTTTCTCGGACAAATAAGAAGATTTTAGACATTATAAGAAAAATAATTAAAGCATCTTATAAAAGATGAAATACCGCTTCAGGTTTCGACTCAAACTTTTGACTCATTCGGGGAGATTTTTCATGTATTATCGAAGCTACGAGCCCACATAAGCAGTCCAAAGAAAAGCCTAATGGAAGAATGTGGGTGCTTGTAAAGGTCTCTGCTTCTGTGTTACAGTGCAGTTACGCAATGTGTGTGTGTGTGTGTGAGTGTCAAGGGGCAGATTCTTGATGCTTCAGCACTTCACCTATTTTAGTAACAAGTTGCAGGAGTCGAAAGTGCCCTCCCACAGAATGATGGTGCATTATGTTTTACTTTAGAAGTTGTTTTTGGACGGTCGTGTGAAACAGCAGGAGGTGTTGGTGCTGCAGAGGTCGACATTGGTGTCATCCAGATGTGTGTGAACATACTTAAAACTGCAATGACAGAGTTTTTTGTCCACAAAAATCTGTGAACACAACAACACAAAAAAACTTCACAAAGCGAAGGGGTGCTAAAGATTTGGAGGATAATTCTTCAAATCATGTTTTAACTCATTGTTAGAAATAATACAGATTACAGGGCTTCATAGAAATGTCATTTTCTGACATTTGAAGCGTTTACTGAGGTTTTACTTTTTGTTGTCACATTTTATGACTGTTTGGAAAAAGCATCTTCTCCCTGCTCTTTCAGTTGTGATCTGATGTTGCAATAATGTGTTTTAACTGTGTAAAGAAAGCAAAAATGTTGTTCGACCCAGGAGAAATCAATTTGAGGGAACTTGAGGAACGTCTTTACTTGATGTTCTTTCCTTGTAAAGGTAAGACAATGGCTGCGTGTCGGGATTTAGAGGACAAGTTGCACAGAAAGAACAGTCGTGGGCTTCCTGGAATGTGGGGAAGTTTTTCTGAGGCTCCCAGAGGTGCTTGAGAGGTAAATCCTGGATTTATCTTAACTGCACTTTAACATTTGTTCACATTTAGAATGATGCTTATGCTTATTAAATATTTATTTGCATTCATTCATCATATTCTTCCTTTTGTGATGCTATTGTTTACGATGTATGCAATGTAAATACAAATTACTTTTCATTAAGATGTTTACATTCGAGATTTGTTAAAAGTGCCGCCATTGTTGTTGTTTTGATTTTATTTTCTCGGCTATATCTCGACATAATTTCCCCACAGAGATAATTACACTTTCATCCAACCCACTCAATCATGATGCGGATTAACGACCTGAACTGCAGCTCATTAAACACACAAAGCAGACACTTGTGAATGAAAAACTGCAGGGAGGAGAAAACTGCCACGTCCTGCCGCTCTCAGAAGTCAAGGCCAGGAACTCACCCCACCCCAGTTGAGCGTCCTGGCGAGGTCATTTCCTGTTCCCAGAGGAAGAACAGCGACCGGAGGCTGGGGGTTCATCTGCAGCTCATCGAGAGTGGACAGGATCCACCCCACCTACGGACGCATGCACACACACTGTAAGCTGAGGAGATTTAAGAGAGAACGTGATGAACATAATGAAAACAGATAACAGCAGATCAGAGTCTCACCGTGCCGTCGCCTCCGCAGGCAAGGATCCTCAGATTTGGCACTTTACGATACAACTCCAACCTGACAGTCACAAAGCAGAAGATTTGTAGAATAAAAGAGGCTTCGTCAGATTGGTGATGAGTGGGAGTAATTGGTCAAAGTGTATGAAAATTGCTCGACCCTTGTTCATGATAATACAGATGATAATGACTAAATTGAAGTGAAAGGATACAACGTTTTCCTTCTGCAGCGGATTGTGACACTTCTGTCATTTAACTAGAATTTTTTTACTTAATTGACTTAAGAAAACACTGTTTCACCATTAATGCATCCTTAATAGATTCATTTACAGGCAAAAGAGCCAGTCAGTTTACTCAAGAGAGTCAAAGTCAGAGTGTCACATTGACTTCACTTCAGTGATTTAAGGAGGATGAACTAAAAGCCCGACACTGTCTGAATTAAAGGGTCCTTACGCCTCTCTCAGGCCTCCCTGTGACAGGTCGAAGACTTGTCGAGGGTTCAAGATCCACATGAACATCTGTAACACCTTGGCACCCTGCAGAGACACACCAGGAAATGATAAATGAAGGGTTTCCAAATATAACTGTAATAAACCAGAGGTGTCCATGCAACGACAGACAACTGGTTCATCATCCTAATTAATGTCTTGTCTTTAACAACTTGCAGATTGTAATAATTTCAGGATGACAGGACGCGGGAGCATGTGGATGCTTTTATCTTTTACTAGTTACATTTTTCATTACACTAACAGTAACTTTAAATTATCTATAGAACAAGACTTAAAATAACTGTGCAGTACAGAGTGAGTGTGGAGAATATTAACAGAACTTCAGAAGAGGCTGCCTTGAACATATCATAAATTGTTAAAAATATGTTTTTTGTACGCTGACCTGGTTGCCGCCACTCTTGGGATTGACAAAAACCAAGATGGGCTTCATGAGAGGCGAGGGGAGGGGCTTCAACATGAATGGACGCCATTTAGACTCCTTAAAAAAGAGGGAGGAAGACGAGGTTAGACGAAGAAAGATGTGTGAAATAAATGGCCACGTTTGAATCTAGAGACATGAGCTGTTATACATAAAGCTGAAATGATTAGTCGATCATTTAAAACCAGATTAATGACGACTCTGATGACATTAGCTACATGTGATAATTCATTTACACAAACATAAATCATGCCCATTGATCTGTTTTGTCATAGCAGCTAGCTGATTAACCTTATGTGATCAAGATGTATTGATCTGATGTCGTACTTGGAAATAATCAAATCAGCTAAATCAGTTTAAACCTTCTTTGTGCTCTGATATTCTCTCACATGGTGTCACTTACATCCAGTCCCTTCTTGCTTGTCCTTCGTTTGAAAGACGTCCTCTTTTTTCTCCTGGCAGAGTTCTTAAGTGAACTCTAGGGTACAAACACACAAACACACACACAGTTCAGTGGTTAGTTCACTGTCAACGTGTCCCTTGTGATGGTAATTAAAGCTGCAGTGAAGAATGTGATGTGACTGAGGGATAAACATGTGTGCGTAAGTGTGTGTGTGCTAGTATTGCTATCTTTGTGCTGACAGATTTCGGCTTGAAGACATTTCTGCTGGTTTCTCACATCTTTAAAGGACTGTTCAAGGGGTTTTAACTTTAAGGTTTGTAGGTTTGGATTAGTTTAAGGGGTGAGTTTAAGGGTAATGGGCTGGAAAATGCATTATGTCCATGATTGTCCTCTCAGGGATAGAAACACAAGTGTGTGTTTGTGTGTGAGATGACAGAGACACAAACTTTGGATAGCCTCAGACAGATCAGACATGTCAGCTCGTATCAAATCAGAGCCTGAATCACACACACACACACACACACACACACACACACACACACTGACAGTTTTTGACACACACCTTCTTCTCTGAGTTTTAATTTTAGAGCAAACAAAGTCATTTCTCATTACCGTTACAAAACAACAAGCGACTGACAAGTGAGGGATGCCTGTGGTTGTGTGTGTGTGAAAGTGTGTGTGTATCTATGTGTATGTGTGTGTACACCTGTGGTTTCCTGACTTTGATGATCCAGGAGGGTGGTACTATGACGCCGGCGTGGGCCCCCAGCGAACACGGCTCCTCGATCTGGTGCAGCATGAAACACGTCACCTTGTTGTGAAACTGCAACAAGAACAAGCTCATTTACTTTAATATTTTACTTAATCACAAATTCAAGATATTTTATCATCAATGCACCCGTATTGATTAACACAGAGGATCAATAACTTACAGCCTGTTTACACCACGAACAACTGATGGCGATAATTTCTTTACTGTGAAAGAACTTCTGTTGAAAACTCTGCAGAAACACACAGAAAAACACTGAGTCTGTATGAAAAAAACATCAACATTTGTGTGTGCATGTGTGTGTGCGTGTGTGTGTGAGTGTGTGTGTGTGTGTGTGTGCTCACCTTTCCACACTGTCTACATTTGCCTTCCTGTCTTCGTCTGTGAACCCAGTGATGTCTCAGTATGTTTTGCTGTCAGAGAGAAAAATGCTAAACATGTTTACACTCTCTCTCTCTTCACAAACACGGTAAATATGTATGAAGTCACACACATATGAAACACACAACTTTGAACACACACTCACATCTCTGAGGCAGCGGGATCCTCCCTCCCTGAAAGTTGGCTTGCATCGGAAGTTGATCTAGAGACCAAAGAAAATGCAAAATAATGTCAGTTTTATTCACAAAAATAACAGTAACAAGTTTATATATGAACACATGAACACTGAACATGAATACATTTATGATACAGTGTTTGTCCACAGGACTGTGATCAAGATGTTAATTTTTCCACTTTTCATGAGAGGAATTAAATTAACACTTAATACATCTAAAGACATAACTCTTTGATAATTTAGAGAACAGACTTTGTTAATCTTTTCAGTTTTTGTTGGCAGGGTTAGCAGGCAGGTAACTTGTGTTTATTATGTGGAAATTACTCTGATGTGCTGTGTTTTCCCTGCGGCAGCCACAAATGCATATCGAGGGCAAGATGTATAAACAATGCATACGCACAAAAACTATGCATACGTCAACTCCTTACGCCTCAACTTGCATTTATAATACAGGAATGTGCAGTAAGAGTGAATGCACCTCACGCATACTTCAGACCAGGCCTATGCATGTTTCCTATGAGGTGAAAGATCTTCTGACAGGCAGGACTTTCAATGTGCAAACAAGTGAATCAGGGTGTATATATGTTCCTCCAATCAACTGTTGGAGTGAAAATGCGGCTTTGAACGAGTGCCAAGTTCCACAATTAGTGCGATTAATAAAACAAAACTTGGCACATTAACAACTTCATAAATCAAACGAAAAAATGCTTGTTTTTGTGTGTGTGTGTGTGTGTGCATTGATTTGTAGGTGTTGAGTAGTGAACCATCACTTGGAAGAACTACAATAGTTCACAACAGCACTGTGCCAGTTACCCAGCATGCATCTGTCCTTTGTCAGCTTCCTACAATCATTTCAAGCCTAAACGTGGTTCAACAGATTTACAGAAATGCCGCAGAAAACTCAACTCTCACAAATAAACTGTCAGACCTTCAGGATGAACAATATGTTTTAAAAATCAAATCTTTAACAATGACACTGAGTCATATGTGTGTTTAAAAAAAAGATGAACTCTGTGTGTGTGTGTGTGTGTGTGTGTGATACCTTTTCCAGTTGCTCTATGCAGCCGGTGTGAACAACGATCTTACAGGCCGCACATTTCCTCCTGGGGGCCGACTTCTTAAAGGAGAAAACAAAAAACAGCATGGAGGGCGGTGAGATACACAAACGAAAAAAGTACAAACACAGACAGTGCAAGAATGCTCACTGATGATACGCTCACCTGGTTACACACAGACGACGAAAACAAACACACAAATACACACACAGATGTGTTTTTTCTTCTAATCAGTTTAAAAAGCTTTTGTGCAATGACACTCAAAGCAGGAACGGAGACATGACATTTTTCAGTTATGCAGTAATGTTTAACTGCACTCTCATCTAAAATTCTTATTATTTTATTTTAAGTGAAGGGGAAAAGTTTGACATTTTGGGAAAATGTTTATTTACTGTCTTGACAATTGTATGATTAGAAGATTGATATCACTTTTATATCTGTTCCTTAATTTAAGCTACAGCCAGGAGACGGCTAGCTTTGTTCAGCATAAAAACTGGAAACACAAATGCAAGTTGTTTTTTTTTTCTAGACAGAGCGATGCATGAAGTGATGCTACATGTGAACATGAAACATAGGATTTTAGAGTAAAGATGGCTGATGTAAACAATAGATGTGAATGTGTAGGAAGAGGGTGTAACAAGCTGTAGATCTCAGATAACTTCAGTTTTTTATGTTACAAGCAGAGAAAAACAACATGTAAACACTCAGGATGTCAGTAAACAACGCTGCCCTTACTTTTATGATACCTGAACTACTCATGTTAGGCAATAATGAAGCGGTCAATGGGTTCAGACTTGAGCCTCACAGCAACAACACTTAATGGCACAGGAATACTGTTATAGAAAGAAAACACTTATGACTGGCGGTACTAAATGTTCTCACAAACCTCCTTTATCAAAAAGCGTGATGTTGAGGAAGCAAATGTTCTTTTTAAACAATTTTCTCCATTTTACTATCCAGAGTTTTGACAATATTCAGTTTTAAAAGCTTGCAAAGCTACTGCAAGACAACCTACTGACGCATTTTCCATTTAAAGCCATGTGACCATCGCCTCTGAGGTCATTGAGGTCACTCAAGAGTTTCCCTTTAAACAGCCTGAATCTCACCTGTGTCTAGTTTCTGCAGCATCTTTCCATCTGCCAGGTTTTTTCCTTAATAACTGAGACTAAACCAGCCGTATCTCGCCGAGCACAGACGGGAATGTGCTCATTCACATCAACCATGACTTGTCAAACCGATCTGAGATTCCACTGAGGTCACGTTGTGCTTCAAATTGGCCAAAAGCACGCGATGCTGATGGAATATTTATCGAACTGAACACATGACGGAGAAAGGTTACAGTGAATTTATTCTTGCAGCAGATCCATCTCACCGGCTGCAGTCTCACCTTGTTCTTAGACGCGCTGTGCAGTAATTACACGCCATCAGTGAAACTATACAGATGTGTCATTATATTATGGTCTGTGTCAAAGGTTATTTCTCAGCTCTCCATTAGAGGTGCTGTTATTCTTGGTGAGAGGTGTGAGGATGGAGAGAGGGTCAGTGGTACCTGTAATTTAAACACAGTCTGCACGGCTCTGCATGCGCGCTGGTTAATTTCAAAGTTCATCTGTTTTTTTTTCCCGAGCGATTTCTTCTGCTGCTTTGTAGACATGGTTCATCTGAGTGAGAGTGTGGCATCCTGTTTAAAATGATGCTACATTGCTAGACTGCAATTAAGTCGAGAAACATGCAATACATCAAGACCACCTGCTCGGTGCACGAATTACCAGTGACTGCAACCCGCCTCTTGAATCATGAAGGGCAGATGGAGCAGAGTTTTATGGATGTGGTTTTTCAAAAAATAACAAGCAATTAATACAGGGAAAAAAAAGTGTCTAATTCAACATGCATCTAAAAGTAAGTTCAGCTGCACTGAAATCACAGTTTTCAATAAGTTTTCACCTCTATTTTTCAGTCCATCGTTTAAAATGAAAACCAGAACAAAAGCAGAAAAAAAAATCTAAATTTTTCCGCTGCTGCAATCGACTGTTGCAATACTGTGGCTAAACCTAATCTTCTCTGTGTAATGCCTGGCTTTTGGCCAGCGTCTGCCCAGCGTTCTGCCACAACTGGCTGACCACAGATCAGCCGACCAGGTCGCTGCATGAGCTTTTTTAAAGGTGGAGATGTTACGAATTACCTGCAGCCGACTCTAAAGTCACTGATTCTCAATTATGGTGATGTCTGCTTTCATAAACATGCTGAGTATCCTTTAAAAAATTAGGAGACCAGAACAAATACCTGTCATGTAAAATACATCATGTGCTTTCTTATGTTCACAGTTTTTTTTCTTGAAATAAAAAAAACATTTTTATTCGATCAGTTTTTTATCGGATGCCACAGGTGTGCAGCTCAGCCATGCTTTCAAACATGGAGCAGCATCTCTTCCTGCTGGTTTG
>JAPZDY010000015.1:15593421-15621550 GCA_029783645.1 Ctenochaetus hawaiiensis | reverse complement strand
GTGTGTGAGTGTGTTTTTTGATTCAGGCTGAACCCGCGTCGGTAGTACAGAGTTACGATTTATCTTGAGATTAGGCCTGGTTACACTGGAGATCAGGCTTGAGGACGGCCAAAGCTGTGGTCAGATTAAGGTTAAAGATAATGAACGTAGTCAGAGTGTGTTAAGTCCGTGTGTGTGTGTGTGAGAGAGAGAGAGAGAGCTGTAGTGTCCAATGAACTATGACACTGGATCCACTACAACTCACCTCCGTCATCAGCTCTCCACTACATCCGCCTCCTCTCGTTAGATCAAAAGTAATAAGATACATCCATCGACAGCAGAGTAATCAGCATTAACGTATCATTAGCAATCAGTAATCATACAAAATAAAGGATTAAACTTAAATATAATTTCATGATATTTAATACTTAAATACTGGGATTTAATTTGGGATTTTTTATTACATTTTATTAAGGTGTTATGCACCTTTATAGCCAGCAAATTCCCCGTCCTGCCTTCCACTTTGTCCTTTCCCCTCTTCATTCCCTTACAGGTGAATCTGCTCTATTTTTGGAACATTACGTAAGAGATAACCTGGCAAATGCAACCTGAGAAACACACGCAGACACACAAGTACGCGAGCTCATGCTTAGATACACACATGCACACACACACTCACACACACACAGACATGCATGCGCACACACTTATCAGTCTTATTAAGAGAGGCACTGAGCTGAATGTTTGTGCAGCAGTTAGACTGATACAAGGATTTAAAGGCCAAGAAGATCAAACACTTTTTACAGCCTTTTTATGCTGATGGAGAATTCAATTCTTGACTGTGCTGGGAAAATATTAAAAACTACGTTCCAGAGGATTTAAACATCTTGCTGTGACCAAAAATAGAATAATAGAAGCTCTGATGAAATAAATAAAGTTCCCTTCTAATAAAAGCCTTTATACAGAAGGATTGGAGTGTGATTCCGAACTAAAATTGTTCAGTTTGTTGTTTCTATTTACAGCTTTAATTACACATTTTTGCAAAATATTTTTATAAGGCAGGAGGAGAGTCAATTTAAATAATTTGGCATGTGGTTTGTCCAAGGGTTGAGCTTTTGCCGACCACTGCAGAGACCTCATTTTGTATTCACAAAACATCCTGAAGCCAAAAATAGACCATAACTGGCTGAGTGAGGAAGAGTCTCATTAAAATACAAGCGTATCAGTCCAACTTCAACACTCTTAGAGTAATTCAAAAGGCATCTTATTAGTAAAAGTAGGTTTGTGGTCTGAGAGAATTCAGAGTCAGGTGGACCTGCAGGGGAATCTGCAGGCCTCATCACATCTGTGAGGTTAAAATAGCATCATGATTAACCTAAATCCATGTTTTGATGGCAGCTATTAGAGATTCATTGACTCAAACAATGAATCACAACATTGTAAGACTTGAAATGACCATTTGCACAACTCTGCTTGGTAGAATAAAGTCTGAGTCTGATGATCTCAGCTTCAGTCGTCTGACAGAATTATTCATCAAACCAAAACAGCACTCTTCAGACTCCACTTCACTGAGTGCACATTAAGTTATCACTCACTGCAATAAAAACATAAATAAAGGGGATTGCACTGCTTTCACTGGATAAAATAAGTAAAATCTCTGCTATAAATAGAAATTCCACATCAAAGTATGATGATTTGTTTTGTCAGCTGCAATAAGTTTCCCATGCTGCTGGTTTTAGGTCAGATACAATTTACTGGAAAAGTAAAAAAAATTACAATACTTAATGTAGAAAATCTGTAGTACATTTTAATTCTTCTCTTTAAATTCAGTTTATTTGCTCCTAACTGTCCTGTGCATGGATGTATATTTTATTTCTCCTTCACTGACACAAACTAGTCATCTGGTTCTTTTTGGTTCTTATCTGGAGTTTAGACATTAGAGCTGACGGTTTAAGACATATTAGTTACTGACAGATTCTCACTGCTCGTCTCTATTCAGTAAAATTTAAAAACAGCTCATTTGTTTCTTCTGTTGCTTCACTTCTCGTTTCTTATCTTTCTCCTTTCAATCTTCCTCATTCTTTCTGTTTCACCCCGATTTGTCAAGTTCCTTTTATTCTTTCCTTCTCCATCTATGTGGGTCAGTGTGAAAGACTCACTCACTGCCACTGGTAACGCAGCATGCCCAGAGTGTGTGCATGTGTTTTTGTGTGGTTGTGTGTGTGTGTGTGTGAGAGAGAGAGAGAGATAGACAAGAGAAAGAGTGTGCTCTCAGTGCCTCAAGTAACAGGGTGTAATAAACATACACTGACCATCACATTCAATCTCACACACAAAACACACACACACAAATTTAAATAAATCACAGAGACTTCATGAGACAGGAGGGAGAACAGTTAAAATTTGGTTAACCTTCATTCAAAGTCTCTCATCCTCACTCAGATTCATCCTGCCCTTCTGAGAAGCTGAACAGATGACCTTCCTGTCACGAGCTCGCACCTCTAACCTCCAGGCCTCCACCTTCACATGAGGTGGGACAGCAAAAAGGTTATTATCTGGGTTAATTTGACAAGACATCGGGGAACCCTGGTAGCTCAAATAGAAGAGTGAACCTACAGCAGCAGACTGAGTGCTTTGCTACATCAACCCCTTTCTCTTTCCTGTCTTTCCTGTCTCTCTCCAGCTTTCACTGTCTAAATAACTTAGAAGAACTGCATAAAGAAAATCATCTTAAAAAACGAGACAAGAGCAAAAACAATGCAAACAGCAGCAATATAAATACTATCCAGCTGTTGTAACACACAACACTGTGTGGGATCAGGCTCAGCCTCAGTCTGACCCCGAATACACAGAAATGCACACAGGAACACATAGGAACGAGACACATGCCACATCTGACAATAGCAGGAAGAAATCAACACACAACAGACACACATACACTCACACACTCACACACACACACACACACGTATGCTCCTTTATTGTCAGTCTTCACAACATGATTTCTTATCTACACACATTCAACAATAATCACACACAAACATTTCCCATTTCTCTGCTTTGGGCTAGTAAATGTGTTTGCGTGTGTGAACATGTGTGTGCGTTTGCCTCGGGGGCGAAGGGTGTGAAGGGCGAGGTTGTCATGGCAACCCCACTCAGACTTCCTTCCCAGTTTTATCTGAGCATACAGCATTCCCCTCAGTGTCTGTCTGTCTTCCTCCCTGTCTGTCTGTCTGTGAGTCTGTCTGTGTCAGTGGATGTTCAGTCTACAGCAAACATCTGCATGGATCTGTGGGTGCAGATGCAGAATAACTTTGTCTACTGGAAGAACTGATGTTTTTGGAGAACCCGCGTTCGTTTTATTTTTTCCATCTTAATTGTAAAACCGAGAGGCTAAATTTTTGGGAATAAACAGACAATTACATTAAATGCTGTCTTATTTTGAAGAAAGGAGGCACAAAGTGAAATAGCGCATTAGGAAAAAGTCTTTTTTAAGACTTTTCAAAGGGAGGCTGCAGTGCTTTCTAACAAAAAACATCTTTTGATTAAAAAAAATACTTGCTGCTTGCTGGGATACAGGCTATATGTGTAGTGCACAAGTATATGTGGTGGGAAAGAGGTTTTTCAAGTGTCCCACTGAAACCAAGTAAGAAACATCAGGGTCAGACGAACCCCTGGAGAGATCAGATGGTGACTGCTGTACAGTGACCCTTAAAGGCAAGTTTTAAAAGAGGAGAGACGGGTGATTCGGAGGCAGCTCTGGATTATACAACAGATCTGGTTACTAGAGGTCGCTGTCAAATACAGAGGTTTGACAGAGTAATAAGTAGATAATGTTTAAATGTAGTGTAATACAGGGGAGAGAGATAGAGATGGACATCAGAGGAGACACCATACCACAGCTTTCTAATGCCAGTGATTTTCTGGTTCATCGGTTAAGTGTCTGACCTACACTGTAGACTGATTATCTAACAGACTAGTGACAGGGTGACAGCTGACTCATATGTACGGGTCCGACGTGGGCGCTTCCAACAGAAAGTGTTGCAGGAGACCCTGCACACTACCTGGGATCAAAGCAGGCACTGTCATGGTTGGTTTGTTAGATCTCACCATCTTTCAGCTGATGTTTGATGTCTCATCTGATTCTGGCATTGAAGCTTTTTAAAGGAATGAACCGAAAGTGTTGGATTTTCCTTTTCTACAATGATCAGTTTTATCGAAATTTGTTATGCATACAAAATACATCAATATTTTGAGATAAGGCCTGTATTTCCTGTAACAGTTTTGCAGCAGAGGCAACTTTCCTCACCTGAAAAGAAGCATGTTCTGCAGACGTTCTGCAGATTTTTATAGCATCATTCAGACACAGTGCAATTCAAAGCCTTTATCTGATTATCTTGTTGTGAAGTATAATCTTATTGCTTATCAGGCTTCAGGGAAAATAAGCAGCGCAACATTACAAAGGTGTTTTTGAGCAGCACTTCACTCTGTGGCTTAACAGTTCCCGGAATGGAAAGTTTTGGACTCTGTGGTGTAGAAATGGTTATTACTGAAAAAAGACAAGAAAAAATGCCATTTGTGACATGAAAACTCTCAGGATTACAGCTTTAACGATGACTGCATTGCTTGTATTGTTTACTTTACTAAGCAATAATTGACAGCATGTGAACAAACAATGCGACCGTTTGCTGCAGCGATTTATTGACAAATGAATGTTGATTATAACTGTTATCTGGGTTAAACACTCTTGAAAAATGGTTAAATATAAATAAATGTTTTATTAATGTACTGACTCATTAGTCTTGAGTCTTTGGTCACATTTCTATACATAAGCTGTTCTTTGGCTGTTCTTCTGACTAACTTGGGTTTTTTCTCTTCTTTAAAAGTCTAATATATTTAATTACAGGCTTCTGTTCTCTCCTCTGTGTGTCTCTGACAGGGAGTGGGTGTGTGTGAGCAGCTGCAGTCGGGTACACGATCAGCTCCTATTAGATCACTGTCCTCACACACACACACACACACACACATACACAACATGAGCATGCATACACATCACACTGTTCTTATGAGCACAAGTGAAACCCGGTGACCAATAACACAAGCAAACACACTCGCATCAACACACACAGATAAAGAGGTGTATAACTAGGTGTATAACTTCACAGTTATTAAAATAGCACACGCGAGAAGAGCAAAGGGTTTCATGGTAGATTAGAGCTGAAAAGAAACCAGTTATGCAGTTAAAAAATAATTTAATGATTGATTGATGGATGATAATCTACAATCATTTATTTAATGGCTTAATTATTTAAATAAGTTATGAAGTAAAAAAGACAAATGTTTTCTTCTCCTGAGTCTGGACTGTTGCTGGGACAAAACAATCCATCTTAAAACATCACATTTCCCTCTATTAAAATTATGTTTGGCATATTTGACCTTTTATGGGCTAATTTTGTTACTGTAAGAGGGAAATTAATCATTAGTTGAAGACCCCAGCAGAAGAGAATAAGAAGAAGAAGAAAACAGTGAAGCAGGAAATGACAAAGGTGGAAATGAACAGATTATAATGAACAGTTTAGCTTTTAAGAAATAACTATTAAAACTGTGAAATGTTTGTTACGCTTTTGCTGTGTTTGTTGTATACTGTGTGTGTGTGTGTGTGTGCGTGCGTCCGGTTGTGAGGTTGGACACAGGAAGCCTGTCTCTTTCCCTCTGACCTTCCTACCTCTATTTATAAGCTTTCTCTCTCTCTTTCTCAGTAACATGCATGTCAGTTTTAACCTCTTAACTCTTAGTGCTTTTATCCTCTGAATGTTTGGATTGTTTATGACTCTCTCTTGTAGGACTGTAAGTATTTTAAACTAATTTTCGAGGAGGTTGCGTTTTTCCAGTTAGCATGCACTAACACCTTTCAATTAAACTGCAGCTTTGGAAAGATACTGCAAATTAAATTTCACTGACAGAAAAGAGTCAGAAGGTCTTGAGGTGTGGCGTCTCGACTAACAGACTAACAGACTAACGGGACCTGCCGTCTCAGGGATGTTAGAAAATGTGTCTGGGACAAACAGACGTATTTTTGGTTTTTTGTACGTATGTAAGCTTAACTCTCACCCAGAAAACGACAAACTAAATGAAGTGCTGACTACAACCAGGTGCCTCTTCCCACTGGCTTCTCAGTTAGAGATCTACATAAATTAAAACATGAAGATTCTGAAACATTCCTGTAAAAATCTGACAGAATCTTCAGCATCTCAGCCGAAAACAGTCAGTCTAAGGTTATTACGCATCAAGCAGATGAGTTAAGTTAACACTAATGTTTTCACTTAACGTTGACTAAATCATTATGATCGCTGGATGAAATGAGGAAAAGAAAGAAAAATGAATTAGATGAAATTTAATGTGGAGACTCTTGTTGTAACCTTTCTGTCCACTGGTTTTTACCTCTTATAAATGAGTTAAATTCTTGTAGATAATATTATTGTCTGTAACCACAGCAATAATAGTACGTTATATCTGAAAAAAAAATTAGTTTACATCTTAAGAGACTTAATTTTCACTTTTCTATTTTTACTGTCTACTGTTAATAACATTAAAAAGGGTGGATGGATGGATGGATGGATGGATGGATGGATGAAATAATTGGTGTAATTCTTAATTACTAAAATGAAAGATAAACACATGGACATCTGATGTTGTCCTTCTTATGAAGAAGGTGAAGGTCTGCTGTGTTCGCCTGAGCGAGTCTGCCTGCCCTTCACTTCACTCCTCCATCGCCCTACATTATTTCTCCTCTGGGGAAGAGAGAGAGAGAAGTGAGAGGAGAGAAAGTCAGATTAGGCAGAAAGAGAAGAGACAGTGAGTGTGAAACAGAGAGGGAGTGAAGACAAGAGGACACGTGAAGAGAGAGAAGAGGAAGAGGGAGGAAGAGGGAGAACTGTGAGAAGAGAGAGAGGGAGTGAAGGAGAGAGCATCTGTAGGCGGTCTTGGCTTTGCCCAAAGGCCTTGGCTTCTCTCCTCATCCTTCTCCTCCTCCTCATCATCATCATCATCATCATCATCATCATCTCTCCTTCACACTTTCACTCTCTCTTGCTCTCTCTCCTTCCCCTCCTCAACCTCATCTGCCTCCCTGCTCACATCTTCATCCCTCCATCCACCCACTGTTTTCTCTTCCTTCTATTCCTCCTCACTTACACTTTTGGCTTATTTATATTTATTTGACTGAAAACCCGTTGGCCATTAATAATAACAATAGAGTTCTGATGTTTGCATCAAATGTGCATCTTGCAACATTCATAATAATTCAGAGATTAATGCAATAGTTTGTTAATTGCGGTTAATCTAGCTGTAACCTGTTTGCACATTGCTGCAGAAAAATGGTGGTTTTCCACTGATAATAGGACAGGAGATAAGGTAAAAATAATTCAAAGATTGATAAGATAATGGCTGAGAAAAAGGACAAATACTGAAATCGTTAAATGTCAAGGTTCAAATATGAGCTAAGCAGACTCCTGAAACCAACATCATCTAATCTCTTTCGTCATCTAAAACTCCGCCACCACAGTAAGTGAACAGCATGTACAGCCACGGTTGCGTCAAGTGTTGCTCAACGGCCATGCAATCATGTCTATGTTTGTGGTCTTGAAACCGAATAAAGCAGAACTTAAATAGGAGACAGAAAGTCCATAAATACCACAGTTTTTTATAGCTCCACGTAGCGGTTTTAAACCTGTGGGTCAGGGCACCAAAGCAAAGCTCTCTCTTTGAAACAATGTTTATATAGTACTTAATTCTTCTTTCAGTTCCATTGTGGTGACTTCTGTCTTTGTTAATGTTAAGGTAACATTATTGTGGTTTTAGTTAAATATTAATAGATAATAAATATCTGTTTTAAATCAGATCCTGGCCTTTGCCTTTTAAGTGCTGCCAGTGCCTTAATATAAACATAAAAAACTTAACATTACAATGTGGATCCTGTACTTACTGCATTATATTGTAAAACTGAATATTTTAGTGAAAAACAAATGAAAGATTGATTAATAATCCTAATCCAGTATTTCATTCAAAACATATTAGCAGCGGTAAATTAGTGTATAAACATCATTTATTGGAGACCCCAAGGCTTTGTAGGATAAACATGAGAAATCACAGATTATGACCAGTATTTGACAGCAGGAAAAGACATTTATGATACAGAAAAATATGTTTTCATAATACTTGTCATTCTTTGCTTTAGGCCTTTAAACTAATGCATAACTTTACATCTTCAGGTCGCCAAAAATTACTCAAATCACACAAAATCGAGTCTCTTTACACATACGCCGCTAATCCTGAATTTTGTGGACATTTTTTGAAGGTCTTTTTTCAAATTTTATTCAAATTAATACGAAATCCTGAAGTGCATGGACACATTTTTCTTCTTTACTGCATTAGGTTACATTTTAGAGGAAAACACTTCTGCCTCTTTACCCGTCTTTCTCTTTCGTTCTGTCTTTTTTGTCCAGCAGAGTCAGCAAAGTATCTTTTCCAAAACTCCCACTCAGAAAACCCACTCTGTTACTAAAAGTAGGAAAGAGAGAGTGAGAGTGAGAGAGCTGCTTATTGTCTGTTAGCTGACTACTAACAGTTATAGTGGTGGAGTGTCAACTCAACATAATGCTTAAACACACACACACTAACACACACACACACACGTTGTTACAAAGAGAGAGCTCCTTCTTGATATTTTGGGAAAAAAACAGCAGAATATGCAAAACAAAATAGCCTTTAACAAGCGCAAATTAAAATATTAGTGTCCATTTTTTTTTAACAACTTAGTTGAGCAATATAAACACTATATAGTGGAAAAGCCAACATGAGCCTCCGAAAGTGTTAAAGCAACACTAACATTTATGCCTTTAAGAAAATCCACAAATATGTGACATGACTTGTCCTTTCCAAAGGCAGTCAGTCGTGTCACACCAGGCACATGTTGAAACAAGGCTCATAATCTAATATTAAACCAGAAATCCACTTATAATTAGCCCCCGGTTGTTGCTTGTCTTATTCAGGCGTCAGCAACAACAACGCAGGGGTGTAACACAGGCTAATGTTCTCAGGCAAGTTTGTCCAACAGGAGACATTAGTGCCTGACACACACATTGCACTCCCTCCAGGTTATATGATGCACTGCAAACTTAAGAGAAACAAAGCAAAGGAAAAACTGAGATCATGATTTCCAATAACGCAAAGCAAAATGAACAAATTAATCACAGGCTACATCAGGCAGTTTTCACACCTCCTAAAGCACCATGAGAGGACACTGACTGGATTTCTCACTTGTGATTAATTTTGCATATTCATGCAAATCATGTCTGGAGCAGTTTACTGGGACTCTGGATTGTTTGTTCTGTGACTGTATGTTTGGTTTAACCATTAAGTCATCAAGATTTTTTTAAGCTTTCACAACTTTAGATGAACACACACTCTAAAAAAAAAAAAAGGGTGCATTCAAACTGAATTCATGTAAAACCTCAGGCAGCAAAAAAAGCAAACAAAGTCAACGGAAATACACCAAGACATACACAAGTACATTAGAATACACCTAGAAATGCACACTGATGTTAATGTTATTTAAGGTTTCTGATGCTGCTTCATGGAGACGGCATCAACAAAAGCAGGGTCTGGTTTTTCGAAGAGTATTTCTGAGCTTTAACACACACTGGCCTAAATCATGCTAGTTAAGTGGTTGCATTTCAAACTGTGACAACACCTCAAGATGAAAGATACAGAGGCTACACACCCACACATAGTAACTATTTCCACCACAGACAGTCAAGAAGAAGCACGCAAACTGATAATATTAGATTATTGGTTTCGTGCATGAGTCTAAACACAACTTGAGTCATGACTTTTCAGCATCAACTGCGTTTTTTACCGTTGGAAAAAATGACATCTAGAACACTGAGTGCTACATATAAATGAGCACTAATCCACTGATGCACAAACAGAGAGCAACCACCTCCAATACCTGAAGCTTTGCCCGTTGGTGTCGGTGTAATCTATTGTATATGTACATTTGCTGAATTACAGTTAAAACATTTGTTGAATAAGTCAAAGTGGGCACTGTGCCTTCTGACGTAAGAGAACGTCCATGCTGTCTAGTCATGAAGATTAGATACCTGAGGGTGTCTCAGTTTCTTGAGATATGCTTATTTGTAACTGGTTCGGACCAGTTTTTGTTGTAGATACGAAGAGCCACAAACACCTCTCTTTGTGGTCTGGTTCTAACTGCAGCTCAGGTAAAACTAGGCCAGATGAGGAGGGGGCTGCAAGCTGATGCTATAATGTATGTGTCTGCTTCCTGGTACCATAGCTGTCATTAATCAACTTATTTAAAAGATTTATCAGCGTGCTTCTTAACTCATCAGTTGACGCTGTGTTATTTACAATCACTTTTTACGTGCTTATAACATGTATCACAGTGTTTCCTGTGTCATGTTGGCTGGACGAGCAGATCGTTGCTAATGCTGAAGAGCTTTAGAGGAGAGTCAGAGGCTGACCAGAGAACAAAACATCTGGAATCACACTGGATCTGCTCTGATCTGAAGACATTTACCAAAAGAAGTGAATCCCTGAGTTTTTTTTCCCTTTTTTACTCTTAGAGTTAAAAAATGGATTTGTTTTTACATCAAACTGTCGCTTGCAGCAGGCAGCAGAGAGATGACTTACCCTAATTAGTCTCTTTTTGTTGACTGTTTAGTGGCGGAAAATGTACTTAACTGTATAAACATACAGTAAAGACTGGACAGAAGTACATGATAGAAGTAGGAGGACACACACTGCATTACAAACCCTCAGTGTGCAGTTTTTTTGCTGCATGGAGCTAATAAACAATCCTGCAATTAACTAACACAAGTTAAGTTACAACAAACATTCAAAGCTTAATTCTTCGATTGTGAGAAAAAGACATTCGGTACAGTCCTATCTGTCTGGCACGTCATGTCACAGCTAATTTTTATACTGTACATATATTCTTCTCAGCAATCAGCTGAAACATGTCATGACCTACAGCCTGAAAACTGCAGTGATACTGCCTCCCCTAACCCATACTCTCTCTCTCACATCTTCCTCTGACACGTACATAATTACAGTCTGTCAGTGTGTGTGTGTGTGTGTGTGTTTGTGCGTGTGCGTGTGAGAGAGAGCATGTAATGTGGAGGAGGCATCAGATTCGCACAGTGCATCTGTATCTGACCTTTACTGCACAGAATAGACAAACGCACACACAGAGACGGCAGCGGAGAGAATGAGAATCAGATAAATGAGACAGAAAAGATAAAAGCAGAAGACAGAGGTGGATAAAAAGAGAACAGAGAGAGAGGCAGCAGAAGATTTTGTACATGACAGATGCAAATACAGAGAAATAGTGAAACTGGGGAACAGAGTGCATAATTAGCAATAAGAATATCTGTCAAAAATCTGAAACCCTCACAATGCTGAGACAGAAAGGGAAAACGAGATCTCTCTAACATCAGGCTACAGCTGCCTAATAAAATTCATTATTTACTAATGACTCCCATCTGACCTGAGCAATTAGTGCACACATACACACACACACACAAATTAAAGTACACACACAGAAAGAGAGAGCGAGATAAAGATGCTGTCTCACTAATTATAGCATGTCTCTGCAGCTGAGGTCTGCTAGGTCGACTACATGTGTGTTGGTGTGTGTGTGGGCGAGCAAATGCGCGTGTGTGTGTGTGTGTGAGAGTGAGAGAGAAAGAGAGAGAGAGCTTTGAGTCTGAGTGAGGACTCATCTATCTGAGCGCAGAGAGATGATCAGTGCTCGGTAATCCTACCTGCATAGACACACAAAAAGCACACAAACACACACACATACACACACAGACACAAGAGACACTTGGAAAAAAGGCCAGGGTTAATCCGTAAAGCACACACATGTTTACTATCCCGTGTGTGTGTGTATATTCACAGAAACCTATATGAAGCAGGGGGGTTGGGGGTCAGGGTTAAAGCAGACAGAGTAAAAACTCAAATCTCTCCT
The DNA here is from genome assembly GCA_029783645.1 of Ctenochaetus hawaiiensis. Classification (NCBI taxonomy): domain Eukaryota; kingdom Metazoa; phylum Chordata; class Actinopteri; order Acanthuriformes; family Acanthuridae; genus Ctenochaetus; species Ctenochaetus hawaiiensis. The sequence continues at coordinate 15,609,522 of JAPZDY010000015.1, read as the reverse complement.
CTCTGGATGTGGAGCTGATGGAGCAGCTGGCTGTGAGCTCCACCAAATTAGTCAGAGCAACCATTTGGCATCAGAGTCACAGATCTCCAGCATCCATCAAAACCTCTGAAATGCATTTAAAAAGATGATTGCACCTGATGATAAAGTGATGAGAATAAGTCAAAGAAAATTCTCATCCCTGTGTCGGTTCTATAGCAGAGGAATCCATGTGGCAGAAAGAAGTCAGAGTACAAACAAATGGAGGAATTAGAGATCAGGAGCTTGAGTTGAATCATGGTGGGTAATTAAAAAAGATGGGTGCATGCAGAAGCCTTTTCATACAATTGCCTTGACACTGACGTAAAAACACATTTATTCTCTACTTTTCCAAAAAAATATAAGAAGACCTTTAAGTGCTTTAAGTGTTTTTTAAAATAGCTATTCCAGATTTTCTGACAGTGTCAGAAAGTGAAAAAGCTTCCACTTCTCTTGGAAAAAGATGAAAATATTGCAAAATAGTATTCGTGCTTGTCCAACTTACACTGCCAGATGGTTTGTCATACCGAACCATCTGAGAAGTCTTCATAAGATGCAACAGTTAAAACTGAAAAACATCCAATTCACTTTCATACAAGACTCAGAAAAATATAACACAAGGTCTGTAACATTTTCAAAATACTTCATAGTAATTTTATGACATCCTGTTTTGCATTTATTGCCCTTTTTTTCTGTTTTTACAGCTCTATTGTTTTATCCTCCTTGCTGTTTCATGATGTTGCAGTTCTGCAACACAAACATAAATACGTATTAAGCCTTTAAACCGTGCTGGAACTGATGTAAGAGTGAGACAGTCAAGGTTTCAGTATCAGTGATGGAGTCAGTGACACCTCAGCAGTCAACTCCACAGGTTTATTATCAGCTCGAAGGAGACAGATGGGCCTGTTGGAAGGAAGAGAGGAGGTGCTACTGTAAAAGTACAAATGCAAACCAGAAAGAACAGATCTGGTCTCTCTAAAAGCCTCTAATTTACAGGCGAATGCCACCTCTCTGTTGTGTTTCAGTGCATAGAAAGAGTGGTTATGTTTCTTTTTCCAATTTCTCTGCTAGTTTAGCTTTGCAGTCTGTTTAGTTCTCTGATTACAATCCGCCTGTGTGTTCTTCCCGTGTCTTTTTTTTTATAAATGTTTCATTTTTTTCACTATTCTAAATATTGCACATGTGCATAAAATGCAACAAAAATAAGCGAGCTGAGGGCATTCACTGGCAGAAACACCACCTATCTATTTTCTGCCGCTTATTCAGGGACAGTCAGCAGGCTAAACAAGGTAATCCAGGTCCAGCTGTATCTATTATCCTCCCTCTTTGTCAAGACAGCTACAAGGGTTTTAACAACCGTCATTCAACTATAAAAAGTAATAAACATAGATAACAACTGGAGCTCATTCATAGCCCACACAACAAGCCATCCAGTCAGGCAACTTTTCACTCAGCCAGCAAGCACAAAAAAACAGAGCAAGAAACTACGAGTCAGCCAATCATGCTGCACATCACCAAGTCTGCAGGTAACAGCTCGAGCGTTGATCAAGCTGGGGTTCAGTAACACAATGAATGATGAATTAGCTCAGAGTCTGTCTCACTTACAGCTACAGTGGTAATCTAGTCCTTTCACTCAGTCAGTCAATTAGCCATTCAATCAATCATTCAGCCAGCTGACCGTCCGGCCTCGCTTACACACAGCTGGAGTGTGAATGCGTCCATCCTATCGAGCTTGTTCATGTTTGCATGTTTGGTACATACACTCATGTATTCATCAATACCCGATACAGCATTTAAAACAGCAACAGAGGCATTTCTGACACTGGTATCATTTTTATTCTTTTATCAGGTCTCTTTCTGGAGCTGGTGAGAAGCCAGACAGGACAGAGACACTGTGAGTTAGCTTAAAAACTCATCAACGTGGGAGGACGTTTAACAATAGGTCTTTGTGAAATACCACTCTGATGTACAACATGTCAAGCGTCTGATGGAGAAGGAAGTAATCTTGACTAATCTTTAACACGCTAAGGTTCCTCTTCAACAAGTTTCCTCTTCTTCTCTATTGCACCAGGAAGATCCACTTCTCTTTTCTCCTCTGTTTGGCCTTTTTATTCTTTTTTTTTTCAGCTCCATTTCCAAGCAGGAAAAGCCTCTTACAGTCAGCCAGACGACTAATAAGGAGCGGCTCCTTTCAGCCAATCCCCCATAATGCCTCAGCACAGTGCATTATGGGCAAAATAACCCTCAACACACACACACACACACACACACACACACACACACAAGCTCTCCCTCTCAAACACTCCTAAAAAAGGCTAGGAAAGGAGAGAGAGAACTCAGAAATCTCATGCTTCTTAGTAGAAATGACTGATATGCATAAGCACACACAAACACACCGGCAGCCAATTGGAACAGTGTTATTCAGGGAGGATAAGGAGGGATGAACGAACGCCTCTGTGTGTGCATGTGTGTCTTTGTGTGTGTGCACAGTGTTAGTGAGTCAAAGTGGCAGAAAAACACACCACGTCGACATGAATAACACATGCTTACACTTGCTCGAACATAAACACACACACACATACATATTGTTCAGCACATTTCACTGAGCCAGGAAAAGATCCACTGACTCCCTTCACTATCTCAGCATCCGTCCTGTACGCAGCGTTTATATTCAGTTTGACCTCACCTTCACCTCATGAGTATGACTTACGTCTTTTAAATTATCCATACAGCTCACTCTCTCCTCCTCCTCCTCCTCTTCCCGCTAACGGGAAGAGTATCATAAATATGGATGTATAACCGTCCAACCGTTCTGGGACGAGAGAGGGAAATTGTGTCAGTAAGCCTTGTATTTCATCAACAATTGGTGCTCTGATCGTCTGCTTAAAAATTCATGAGTGTCTTTATGCTGCCCAGACTTTGAGCCAAACGTTCCACTGAATTTCACACAAACTGCACTATGACATCGACTCATAGACCGATTGTATAAAACATAAGAGAGCAGCTCTTTACACTGTATACTGCTGAGTGTACAGGTGTATTGAAGTAAAAGCTCTCATCCATTATTGATTTGATTTGTTAAGGCCACGTTCGCTCTGATGAGAGAAAAGGGAAAAAAAAACAAATAGAGGGTGAAGAGTCCTTTGTGCAGGTTACAAACAAGAATTTCATTATGTACTTGTTACAAAAGAACTGAGTTATGTAATCAGTCACAAACCACATAAAATAGCACAAGATGAAATGTTATTACAGTTACTACTTCTCTCAAAGGGGTCATGACTGTGTGCACCAAACGGCAGTGCATTCAAATCCTTCTTCTGACATTTGACTCAAAAATAATAAAAACTGATCATTCAAAAACTCTGAACTGCAAGTAGCTCTACATAAAATGTCAAACAATCTCAAAGTCATAAAGGTTCCACCTCTGGGCACCATGAATGCTTTTGTGAAATTTATTTGAAATCCACGTATATTGATGTTTCACTACAGAAGTTTAGTGTGACAAAAAAAATCAGTAGGACCTAAAAGACAGTGGGATTCATCCTTTGAGGACCAAGACTACACAATATTTCCTGGCAAGTCATCCAACTATTGTTCAGATTTCAGTCGAGCCCAGTGCGGCGAGCTGCACCACATGTGTGTTTGAAACTGGAGAGGGGAAGTTTTCAAACCAAGTGATGCTGACTGACCCGCAGTGGTGCCGTTGGAACATGTGGTGTGACAGATGGGACGGTGAAACTTCCATTTTGACCTCTGATTAAAGTGAACCCTCATCCTCTTTCACCTATCAGCGATTTCTTCAAGTGTTAAGGTTCATAATTCTCTCCTTTTTCAAAATATGATTCATCCCAAACACCTACAGCAAAACCTGACACATCTTTGCTTCGTACCAAGGGATTAAAAGATTATTTGTGAGTACTTCCTTTGATCACTAATGTGCTTAAGGATTCATCTGTATACGTCTGAACTATTACATATGTTGAATGTTAAACTTCCTTTAATTTCTGGTCAAAGCGAACGGTTTGCTGCACTATGACATCTTATTTGCTAACTCAATTTCTGAAAGCAGCATGGCATTACAGAGGTTTATAAATATGAAATATAAATCTTCTTTCAGGCTGTTGACCTGTCGTTTATACAAAAAAGAACTGATGACTCGGATCATAAGGTTAAAAATTCATGAATGCCTTTAAGAGCCTCAAGGTAAATATTCTTATTAAATATGATACAAGCTTCAGTGAGTCTAAACTTAAATCGCCTCTATACACTTTCAAGTATGAATATTCTCATAAAAAATGTTCATTACGCTCCTAAAACATTTAAAACACCAAAATTGAAGTGCTCAGCATGAAGACAGAACACTTCAGACATCTTTTCTGGTAGACTCATGAGCTTTTCTTTACACTACTCAGCATCAGTGAGAAACAGCTGAAGCTTTAATAGTTAAAAATATATCAGGGAACTTAAATGCCTTAAATACAGTTTCTGAAGTCAATATAAGGCTTGGTTTATTTTTAGATTGACTGTTTTTTTACTCATGTACCTCATGTATCCGTTTTCCATTGGGTTTTTACTGTAATTGTCTTATTATGTGTCAGCATCAATCCATCACTACCGTCCTGTCATCACATTTTCTTCCTCTTCATTTCCGACGCCTCATGTTCATACAACTCGTGCCGTGACACAGATTTGTCTCAAACATTTGTCTTTTATTTTCTGTCCCTTTTTCTCTCCCTCTCTCTCTTTTGTATCCCCCCCTTTATTCTCGCTCTCCCCTCTGTTTTATCCTAATTGAAGGCTGAAAAGAGAGTTTCATATTCTGGCCGCATCAAATGATGAAAGGCCTTTGATCAGTGTTTACCCCTGCAGGTGGTGCAAAGCAGCAGCTACATGAGATACATCTATATTTTTTATGTCGCTCCTCTCTCCAGTCTTTTCTCCCCATCCCTACTGTATACTGGCTCACAGCCTAAGATGACATGAAACACAAAGTATATTGGACTGTGGTATGACAAGCACTTATTGTGATCTGTTGTTTGTGAAGTGGGCTGTAAATAGCGGAGGGATAATGTTACAACATCCTGTCCTGTGGCAGACTCTTTCTGCACCATTTCCCACGAAGGCTGTGGTGAAATCTCACCACATGATAAGCTGGGTGATGAAACAAAGCGTTCGTTTCTTTGTATTTTTACCCCTTTTTGGCAAACTAGTTATGCTGGCCCTTTTAGCAGCAGAGTCGGGGTTGGGGGGCAGCTACTGAGTTTTCCAGGTGGAGGCTTTAATGGAGGTTCAGCTGCTCATCAAAGTCTCCGTCCATCCAGCTGTGACTCCGCAGGGTCCAAATCTAAGTCTTGATAATTACATTTCTCGGGTTTAAAGAAGAAGCCAGAGGCAGTTTGACAGCGGGACAAATAAATCTATGTGCAGACAAACAATAAAACTAAAGATAGGAAACAACAGCTCACCACGCCTTTAAGTGCATCCAGGTTCGACCACACTCATTGGGGAAATCACAGCAGCCGAGGACGGGATCATAACTGCTTGTATTTCTTTTCAGCAGCAGTATCTGTCTCACAATAACCACCAGAGGCCGAGCTCCGCTGAGCTTTTGTGTTTTCATTTGACAACAAATAGCCCAGTGGAGCTGGTCAAGCCATGCTTTTTGTGTTTCTTGTTTATACTGTTTTATTTTCAGCCACGTTAGAGCTGCACAATTATTCACTGATAATCAACTTTTATTGAAATACATGATAACGATTAAGTGTTTACAAAATTCTGTTGTCAAAATTGACAATGCCAATCATATTGGAACAAAATCCTGTGTCATTTCATTTAAATATGGATGAAACATAAAGACAAGACCGACTGTTTTGGCTGATCCAGAACAGAAACAACTCACAGATCAAAATATTGATGCAAAATTCATGTAAACATTCAGAACAGCTGTGAGTCAGTCCTGCTTACTGATTTGTAACTAGAGCTTAAGGGTCAGTCAATTAATCAATTAGCCAGTCTGCTAGGAATTAATCTACAACCATTTTCAGAGTCCAGTACTCTGTTCAGTCATTTTTTTCACGCAAAAATGCCAAACATCTCAGACTACAGCAGCTCAGATGTGAGGTCTGGGATTTGTTTTGACATAGATAATAGTTTACTGAATATTATCCAACTAACTCCAGCTGAGCTGCAGCCCTCAGTTGCACTGAATATTTTATGTTTATCTTATTACAGTGATTAGTCAATTGTGACGTAAGTAACAGGGTATTTCAGTGAGGTTGTATACTTTGCAAACGTCTCAGCATTGGATTTGGATACATTTGGCTTTCGGAAAGAGTGTTCAAGGCAGACTGTTCGATCGTGAACTCAGGTCAGAGTATAAAGGCCATAAAGATGCAAGTACTAAAGAAGCTCCATAATGGCTCCAACTGGAAACTAAAGAGGTCTGTAGTGTTTTATGAGCTCCAGTACGGCAGGTGACCGTTCTTGGAAGCAGGATAGTCTCTAAAATGCTCAAATGAACTGCTGACCAACTGACTGTCACGGACAGGCAGGAACAGCAACTGACTCACTCACTAACTCACTTACAGACTGAGAGTCCAGCTGGTTGACTGACTAGCTAATCGAGGTAACGTCTTACAGGCTGACTGGTGTGCTGATTAACTGGTGGGTGTGATACACACACACTCACACTGACACACACACTCAGACACAAAGTTACTGTCTTTCTGACTGAGTAGAGGAAAGACTGTCATGCAGGCAGACGGGTGAGACATCTAAGAATAGATAAAAGAAGGGACAGTATTCTTGGAACACACACACACTCTCTCTCACACACACACACACACACACACATGCACAGACGAAGTGTGACGAATGTCTGGCAGATAAGTTACACATGATTTACGCTGCCATAAACACATAATACCATAACCCTGCACACAAAAGCCTTTGATGTTCAACAGCATCATTTCTCAGCTCTTTCATATTGCCACATATGGTAATTCACTTCTTGGCACTGGCCACTTCAAAGCTATGTAAACTACCTTCTTACAAACCATCTCCCCTGACTGGCTAATGCCATTTCCTCCACATGACTGATTCCATGAAGAGGAAACCACACGGATTATCCGTAGCTTCGTCCAATAAGGTCAAAACAAAACTAAGACGTGCCATGCAACTTACACTCCTGTGCGTCCCAACGATTGTCATTTATGGTAGAGGAGTATTATTAAAAAGTACCAGACTGCATAACATACAATTAACATACTGTGGAGGACTGAAAATACTGTAAAGTTAAATATCCTCTGTACTTCAGGATACAGTCTATTCTGTCATTTTCTAATAATAAATAAAGGTTTTCTGGGAAATTCAAAATATGCAGTAAGCAGATCACTTCCTTATTGAGAGTAAAATGTTTTTTCACCCAAATATGCTGTTGTGGATGGTGGCAAAACAACGGCTGCAGTTACATGAGCCAAACGCTCTCATTCCAAATGAAATTAATCCAACTGGGGATTCCAGTGAGGCCGTTTACAGTACATGAGCGCTGATTGAAATGACTGGAAAAGGCTGCAGAGCAGAGGGGACACGAGTGGAAATTATTCTTCCAATCTTGCCTGGTCACTGTGTCAGATGCTAAATCGGACTTTGCTTGTCCTATTACACAAAATGCAAACATTGAGGCTCATTTTTAAATCACAAGAGGTCCCCTGGTAGTAACAGTCCTGTGCAAATATGGCCTAAGCTACTAGAAGCTGGCTGTAGCTTCATATTTATAATTCATATGTGACAGTCAGATGAGCAAATTTCCAAAATGTTAAACTTAAGTGTTTCTTTAAAAAAATGGCTAACAGGGTCCACACATACAAAAATCTGAACATTTTATCCCTTTCAGCTGTCATATTTAACTGGATTTATATCATTTTGTTGTTGCTGCTGTTTCTTCTTCATATTAAAATGGGTGATTTGAAAGGTGCTCTGATCCGATCTGCAGAGCACCTCTGAATATCACCAGTCTGCTGTTGTTTATCCGACCGGGGCAACAGATTTGTCAGAGCAAACTACTCCTGCTCTTACAAAATTGGAGAGGGCGAACCAGCTGCGACACTCCCTGTAATGAACAATCTCCTGGAAACCTAACTTAACAAGAAATGGTTTCCCCGGGGAAAACACCCAGAGGAAGACACACTCTGTAAATGTTGTTACAATTAAAGTGAAAGAGTGGCGAGTCTTTTGTGGAATCTGCATTTGCCTTGAGATGTGTGTGGCTCTAATGGGTTTTTAAAAAGAAAAATGGAATGGAAAATAATCAATATGACCAATTATCCTCTATCAAATGGATTGTGTTAGCATTAGACTGTGTCATCTCTTTTATGAATGAGATTCATTTCCTTCTCAAATTTCCAGTTCAATCTGTTCTAATGTGTTTACATGATGCATATATAATCTAATTAGGATGTTAATTACTAGTGTAATAAAAGGAATGCTCCATGCTCCATGTAAAGCTGATTCTGTCTTTCCATTTTAATTGAAATTTACTTTTTTTAATATGACCTAAATTTGCAATTTAGAAGGAAGATTTTATTTTCCTAAATATTTTTTAAATTAAAGTTAGTAGATTAAGATGGAGAGTGAAAATCAAAGTCACAAAGTCATACAACCATAAACTGGGACATACAGATATATGACCTTATCTCAATGTGAGTCAAAATCATTGTATTGATCCACTATCTTGCTGACACTCCAATGCCACAGTTGAATATTGGTCATATAGGATACGTAAACTGTTGTTTTGATTTGCCACAGTGCCCCAAATCTAACACAAACAGGTCAATCAGACGCAAACAGGTTAAAATGACTGATTTAACATCCCTGTGCAAACAATTTCCAGCAAAGGTTATCACATAAACACAGAGTACAAAGATGAAACTGACAGATAGTTAGACAGACAGATAGATAGATAGATGCCACACATTCCTGACAGTGACATTTGACAAGCAAAACTGCTGTGTGTGTTTATGTGTGTGTGTGTGTGTGTGTGTGTGTGTGAGCAAGTGTGATTGGTCTCTGGCCAGTTTTCACTATCAACAGCAGCTGCCAGTCGCACCAGGGTGTCAGGCTGCTGCTGGCATTCTCTCACACACACACACACACACACACACACACACACACACACACACACACACACAGCTGAAAAATCAATACTGTTTCTCCCCCTTCATATGCTATAACACAACAGGGCTACATCACCACAGGGATATACACACACACACATTGTTGTAATTGAAAATTGCTTTGATCCAGCACTGGCATGGGCTAAAGTGCCGTTGCTCTGTGTGTGTGTGTGTGTGTGTGTGTGTGTGTGTGTGTATCAATGCCATGTTGAGGTTGTTCACAGCATGACAGTGACCATAACGGTGTTAGCCTGGACAAACTGCCGTAACTGAAGATGTGTTTGTAAGAATTTGGCTTTAAAATGATCAAAATATCCCCCATGATCCCTCACTGTCTTTGTGCCCTGCACTGTTTGTTTATAGGCTTTAGCTAACGTTAGCTTAACTGTTGCATGTAATTAGCTTAAAATATGTAAAATGAATATGAAGTCTGGTGAGACGCAAATCATAGCAGCCCCAGAATATTGACGAAATGTCTGTCAGTGAAAAAAACCGTACAAATGAGACAAAAACAAACACCAGCATATCCTCCAGACCAGTATCCTGTCCCAGCATCCCCCCAAGCTCCCCCACTCACCGATACGAGGTCTGTTTTCTGAACGCCAGTCCTCTCAATTTCTCCTCCAGTGTGTCTTGCTCCATGTCCGGCAGACTGCTGAACGTATCGCTGCAGCAGCCCACGGCAGCCTCCTCCGAGCCGGCTCCGGACTCCGACTCACCCCCGTCGGCTCCCAGAGAGGCCAGACGCCCGCTGAAGCCCCCTGTCGCCGGACTGGTTCGATCTTTCGCTTGGGGGTCCATGCTGGTCGGTCCTTGCTGTCTCGCCCCGCGCTGGACCCCCCTCTCCCCCGGCTGGTGAGGGGACACGGATGCCGGTAGTGGGAGAGGAGAACCGGAGGGTTTGAGGGTTTAAACTGAGGGACGTTTGACGTTTTCAGCGGTTGACCGTTGAGATTTGACCGCTTTTATATACTGCAGCCAGGTACGGCAGCACGCGCAGCCGCCTGGTCGACAGACCGAACTGCACTCACGAGCTTCTGACCAACTGGAAGGGAGCTACGTCAAGCTACGACGTCAGCCAGGAAGTAGCGCAAAAATTAAAGCTTCAAAATAAAAGTAAACGTTCGAAAACTTAAGCTGGTGTTAGAAGATCTGTTAAGAACATTATGAAGAAATGTGTTTATGTGTGTTAGTTGAAAGTGTTTGGTCGGAACAAGTTAATTTAACTCCTGTAGGTACGGAAATGGAAACATTTTTCTATCTCATATGTAACAATCTTGTATCGATAGGCACTTTACAGTCCTCAGTTTTATAAGTTATACTGTCACAAAAAATTATATTTAAATATAAGTCATGCAAGTCTTTTATAGTCAGTATTCAATGATATAGTATGTGCATATTGCTGAACTTCGATTTCTCATAGAAAACTTTTTTCACCTTTGTATTAAGGATCTTTACAATGGCAGACTTTGAAAACATAATAAATTATAAACTAAAATTTTATCCCATAATTAAGTTATGATTTGCAGTCTGAAATGAATCATGAATCGAGTGTCACAAGTCTAGAAAGCGCTTGATTAGAATTGGAGCGTGTGTTTTCATGCTTTCATAGTTGAATAAATAAAGATGTTATTTAGTTGCTCTGAACCTTAATTATGATGAAAGGTAGAACCCAACCAGTATTTCTGGCTGTCCTTACTCAAATAGGCTTTTATTTCCATTGTAGAACCGGAAGTCGGGTGTTTGATTGTTTCTACTATGACGCTGATTTTAAAAGCTGCGAAAGCGCGAGCTGCTGAGAGGGCGGCGACAATTAACACGTTCAAAGTGTGCAGATCAAAATTAACTGCAGCGTCCATCCATCCATTCATCCATCCATCCATCCGTCCGTCCATCATCTGTCATTGTCTGTCCGTTCATCCATCCATCCGGCCCGTGGGATGAGCAGCGTGGCATTGTGGGATATTCCCTCTCCTCCTCCTTTCTGCAGCATCATCAGTCAGAAAGTAGGGCAGAGGGTGAGCGTACACGCAAAACACACGCACCCTCTCAGTATCTCACTCTCAAACACAAATGACACACACACACACACACACACTCACACACACACAGTCCATATGCTCTGTTCAGAGACGGTGTGCGTCAGATCTGTCATGTTGATGATATTCTCACTTTGCCTTTCATTATGTTGGCCAATTCTTTACGGTCATTCGCAGTGAGTCTGCCTGTCAAACATCAGGCCACGTGCGTCAGCTGCCTGTTTTCGCCTCATTGCACTGAGCCATCAGGTTTACAAAGTCACCGCTGACCTGAGGTGAACTCTTTGACCTTTCTGTGCGTTTATTTCTGCAAGGGAGCATCTGCCTGCAATCTGCGTAATCAACAACCATAAAATAATTTTATCAAGTCAGGTGTACAATATGAGAGGTGTTCAGGTCCTTTACTCAAGTAAAAGTACCAAGCCCTTGATGTAAAATACTTCATGACAGGTAATATAGAATGTAAAACAACATTTAAAATAATCAGTTAAATGTATTTAAAGTAAAGGTATTCATATGGCAGAAAAGCAGTCTCTGTATATAATATTAAATTTTAATATCTATAGCTAAGTTTCAGTGTTATAGTTGCATTTCACTATGTTAACTGGTCGAAGAGGAGCCAGTTTACACTATTTTATACAGTTTATTAGTTTAGTCAAGTGGTTCCAAACATAAGGGTCTGACCCAGCCAAAGAGTCACAAGACAAATCTGAAGGGTCATGAGAGGATTAATGGAAAGTATGAAAAAAAAATAAAAGCTCTGACACACAAAACTGCTTTCAGTGTTTTGACTTTATTCTTATCTTTGCCTTTTTGGTGAAATATAGGATAATTTTCTTCAGCAATAACATCAGGCTTTGAAGACAGAAAACAAAGCAGACATGGTCTTCGTTAATGAAGGATTTTTAATTAATAATTTACAGGTTTTGTCTGAAAACTCTTAAATCAAAATGTGAAATCAGATCACAGCTCATTGATCTGTTTACTGACTCTCTAGCGTCTCGTCTCAGGTTTTGGAAAGTCAGTCCAGTTCCCGTTCAGTTCATCGATTTTCATGACAAAAAACAACGCAACTGTTTCCGCAATGGAATTCGCTGTTGCTTTGTTACTATGGGACTGCTCTGTTATGAGGCTGTGGGACTGTTTATTGTCTTGGGACTGTCAGAGCAATTCGCACTACTTCTTCTGAGACGCTGCTGCTGCTGCTGAGTTATTTTAAGATCTTCGTCATGATGAAAGGGAAGCTGCTCTGTAGGCCAGTGTGTTAACCATGAGGCTCCTTTCTGTCCTAATGGAGTTTAAACTTAACTTGATTTAAAGTTGCTCAGAGGAAGCTAACAACAGCAACAACTGCTAATGACCCACCATGATGTGCATGTCAGTCCTGCTTTTATTGCATGTTTGTTTGTTGATTTTTATAACCTTTCATGTGTTTATTCTATAAATATATACAATATTTTTTAGATTTGTTAACTTATAACCAAAAGCTGCAGTTCCTTGAGTGGCCACTTGGGGCTGGCTTGTCAGTTCCTGCAGAGAATAATATTAAAATGAACAATTTTACAGCAGAAATAAACATGTTTACAGTCTTGTGCAAAACATGGGTTTGCTTCTTTTGCTAATTTTCACATTCATGACAAAAATATGGGAGTAAATTTTATGTAACTCATAATTAAGGGTGTGGATGCTTCCACTGACAGCCTCCAGCCATCTGCTGGGCGGCGCCACCTCAGCTAATTCAAGATGTGTTTGTGGTGTCGATGCATTTTGTATAATTTTTCTATTTAACTAAACTGACAGACTGACCAAGAAGTCTGTGCTTGAGTCAAGTGCTGCCTTGTGAGAATTTGCTCAGTGTTGTCGGGACTGATGATGGTATTATGGGAAAAGTTAAGGTGCTGGGGACGCGAATGTTTAAATCCATCCAACAGCTGACAAGATATTTTACTAAAAGCTAAAATTCTGTGCCATCTTATAACAGTTATGGTCATTATATAAGTTTGGGGCCGCTATGTAAATAAACAATAACCAAAAATGTGAGTGTCCATCACCATGGTATTATCACATATAGCACTGAAACTCCAAAGGCCTCATCATGGTGCATCAGTCGTCCCACAGCTTTTACTGTCAAAATATAATGACATGTTTTGTTAAAGGAGGCCTAACATTATCCCAAACTAGCAAAAAAAAAAAATACTACAGGATTTTGTTTCTTTCTTTCTTCTCCTTCACAAACAGACCACACACAATCACAAATGATATGCTTTTACTAAGGAAAATACTTTATTTATTTAAAAGCAAGAGAGATGGAAAGCCTAAGTCAGGGTGACTTTACACTGAAGGAGCAACAAAGGAAATGAAATCTGATTCGGAAAAAAAATGCTCTCGACTGGCTGCTAGTTTCAGTCTCAACTAGAAGAGAAATTTCCAATAAAATCTCAAAACAGAAAAATATGTTTACATGTTTCCTATAATCTCTTCTGTTGAACATTTACATGCTCGGCAGTGAGGAATGTAGTTATAGAGATTCGACTGTGATCGATGATACATAACTACACTACAAAGAGATTTTACAATAAATCTTTGATGATCTTGAGACTAAAATATGAGTTTTGAAAAATTAACCCCCTTTTTTGGTGTCTAAACATGACTGGGATATTTTTCTATTAAGTTTGATTCATCTTAAGTTGTAAAACACAACTTCTTAGTTTCCTGTGTTGAATTTCATTCAATTCTGACAGCAGAATTGAATTTTTTTAAACTATGGGGTGTTTGTATTTACAACACAGACTCCCATTTGGTTTAAGGCATCTATAACACAAATGACATGTTTGGATAGAGCTCTGAGATTCAAAAATGCATCTGTGAGACACTTGAAATGAACAAAAAAAAGACACTTAAAGCCACGATCTTCAGTGAACAAACTGAATCCAACAGAAGTCCGAACGAACGGTGAAGTGACTCACGATCATAATTTATAAACAACACAGCATCCAAGACAGACTCGCACTGAATTACGGGTTGGTTTATAAACTGCAGACACATTTATGCTTCCTTATTTATTAACAACTCATATGTACAAAAATAGATACGTTTTTTTTCTTTTCTGGGCAGAAAATGTTTTTGGCAAATGCTGAGAGATCACAAATAAAGAAGTGACATTTAAAGTGTTTTTAAGGCAAAAAAGGCATCGCAGGATTAAAGAACAAAAAAAAAAAAACAGTTAGTGCAGAAAGTTAATTCTGTGGTTCCATCACTTGTTTTTTAAAGACACAGTAGAAAATATTCTCATTGTCTTACACTGCCAGAAAATCGTTTCAATCATCTTCCAACCAATGAATTTGCCTTTTATTTATCTATCAGTGACTTGATTTTAAACAAATTTTCTCTTAAGCTATGAATTCATCAAGAACTTGCTTCAAATCTTTGTGTTTGTAGCCAATCAACAAACTTTTTTTTTTTATCAAATTAAGGTTTTAAAACCTCTGAAATTTTCCAAACGAGTGCAGGAACCTCCAATAAGCCCACGACAACAAAGACGTCAAGTCACGTGAAGAAAAATATAAACAGTATATAAAAGATTACAATAACATCGAAACATAAAATACAATATGAACACAAGTATCAAAATGCGATGTACGTTCTCATCACTGGAATGAAATAAAAACATTTAATATTAAAAGAAATACAACTACGAAAGAGCAATAAATTTTTTTGAAAAACAAAAAAAAAGGGTTTTCATAAATACAAAGGTTCTCTGTCAGTGTCCCGTAAAAAGCCTCACACGTCTTATTTTAATATTCTCTCGTAACATTTTTCACTTGATCTGTTTGAACTGGTTTCAATGGGATTTTTTAAAGATGAAAATGGAACAACAGATACAACTGGTAAGTTGGAATTATTCAGTGCAACTTTACTTCAGAAATTAAGGCAACCAGTGCCCCTTTTGTCTATATTATTATTATGAATATTATTATGAATATTATTATTATTATTACAGTGTATCTGATGAAGCCAATATGGCAGAAAAAAAGACCTTAAACTATCAGCTGTTGAGGTTTTGCTCCAGGATACTGAACCATGCTCCAGAGGGGTTGGAGGTCAAAGGTCACCATAGGGGTCAGGGTGGGGTTAAGGTGGGGGTGGTGGGTGTGTGCGTGAGCCTCAGGAGGTCTCGTTGACCGTTCGCTCGAGCTCTATCACTTTACTGCTGCTCTCTATCGCCCTCTGCTCCAGAGACCTGAGAGACACAAACCAGAGGCGGGACAACCTTTAATTTAAATGACTCGCTTTTATGAAACAGCTCCAGTTTTTTCTTCTGTGGTTTTAGCTGTCGTGACTGTCGCTGCTCGAGCTAACAGTTCTTCTTCTGTTGTGAGTTTCTCCTCTGTTTATGTGTGTGTGTGTTCACCTGTGCAGGTCCAGCAGCAGGTTGTTTGATGTTTGCGTGTCGTTGGTTTTACTCCTGAAAGGTGGGTGTGTTTCCACCCTGCTGGGCTCCGCCCCCTGTTTCTGTTGCTCTGAGCGACGCCACACTGCCATGACGACGGCTGGCGTGTCCTCCAATTGGTCGGGATATTCTCCGCCCAGACCGAGGAGGTGTGGCTGCTCGTCTTCGAAGGTTGATAACAGATTCCTCGACTTGACTGAAAGAAAGTTATAAAGATATTTTAGTTTATTTAATTAAATCAACTTAAATCATCTTTTTTTGTTTTGTTTTTCGTAATTTGTGGGGTTTTTTTTGTATTTTTATATTATTTATATTTTTTATTCTTGTTTAGGAGAAACTGCAACTCCTTATCCTCAACAGAATCATGAAACTTTTAAACCTTTCCGAGCTGAGCACACCCAGAAAAGCATCACAAATACACACT
>JAPZDY010000015.1:15573464-15591675 GCA_029783645.1 Ctenochaetus hawaiiensis | reverse complement strand
ACCCTGCAGGACTTTGGGACTTTTCCTGCCACGACTGCCTGCAGAGACTGCAGCTGCTGTAACAGAGACCTGGGGAGGAACACACACACACACACACACACACACACACACACAACATTAGAGAAACACAAACACACAGCTGAAAAACTCTACAGATGCATATGAGAAGGAAATTTAATAATGTGAAAAAGAAAAAACAGAGGCTGGAAATTTTTTGGATGATCACATTTGTTCCTTTCAACATTCAGCAAGCAAAGTAATCTGATAAAGGATCAATATTCTCCACTCGTCCTTTATAACTGATTCATCTTTATTTGTTCCTGCAGTTTTAATATTTTACTAATCTGGATTTTCATTACTTTAACTTTTCAGTCCCGATGTTTTATATTCATGTTTCTTCGTCTCCACTTTATTGCCATTTATGGTCTCTGATGTTATTTCCAATTAAATAAACACTGAATAAATAAAAAGGTTCATGAATGCATAATTATACGATGATTAATAAGTAAATGTATTGAAGAATATCAGTAAAGATCAAAAGTAACTCTGTTGGTGTGTGTGTGTTGTTCAGAATCAGCTGAGGTTTTGTTCTGCTGCTTGTTTCATTTAAAGGACAGAAAAGCCTCCAAATAACACATGAACACTGTTCAGGTGCACTAGCATCGACACACACACACACACTCACACATAATACATACAACTCACACACACATTTACGCACACTCACACACACTCACACACAACACACATACAAATGCAACTGGTTCATTTAACTTTAGGATAGTGACGATGAAGTCCACTTTACCCAGCGAGTGGAAACAAGACTCAAAACAGCTGTGATCCTGTCTCACACACACACACACACACACACACACACACACAGTTCATCCATGCACACTGAGAGCAAACAACACGCTCTACATGAAGCAGCCTGAGCGTTTTACATCAGAATGGCCTCATGATTATGCATGGCTGCAAAATTGAATCTGAACGGATCCACAGGGAGCTTTTGATTCAGCGGCAATTTCTAAATAATAAATTCCGCCTGTGTTTCCCGACACATCATCCCCGTTACCCTCAGCTTCACCGAGCGTTGGTTCAACAGAGGCCTTTAATTTAAAGGACTGTAGGAGGGGGAAAAAAAGGAGGAATGAAGGCAGCAGCTGAAAGTGAGACGATGTGTGAACATCCGCAGAGCTCTGATTCATCCCTTTTTTTTTTAATTTCCTGCTTTTGATTGTCACCGTTTTTTAAATCACTGTCACGGCGCCTGGAGCTCACCCATCTGTGTCACGACCAACAGAAGTTTAGTCTATAAATAGCGCTCGTCTTTACTCAGAAAAAGTGCACTAACTTCAATCGATTTACTGCAAGAAAACAAGAAAAACTGACTAAGATGATTGATTATTACATGTTCTTCTGATATGATGCAGGAATCCAGGATGGTATCAATCTAGCATTTAAACAAACTATTTTATCCTTCACAAAACGAGAAATACTTTAATTAAACTGGGTGAAGACACATCTTTATGGGAACTCAGCACATGTTCAGATCTTCACTGCATATAAAGTGAATCAAATGAAGTGAGAACATTAATTTTGTGTTTAATGTGAAGTTTTGACTGTGTTGTGTCTCACTTGTTTGTGCACTCCAGGGTTTCCACTTTCCTGCGCAGCTCGTTGTTCTCGTTGGAGCAGGTCTCCACCCTGTGGTCAGACAGAGGTACTGCAGGGTCAGTGACTGGACATGGCAGCTCTCAAACAGATGGAGATCGTTTTTCATAAAAATATACAGCCTGAACAATATTTAATTTCTTTCTATCAATATTAGTAGGTGCTGTTTGTCATCAGATTTCTTTCAGTTTATAATCTACTGCTTTTATTCTGCACACACTCACACTCAGTTGATAATATATTTTCTTTAAGGTGAGCTAATAAAACAAGACATGAAAGAAAAACCTGTAAATTCAAATCTGACACTGATAAACAAGCAAAAATCCCACCATCAGTTATTTATTTCTGCTTTTTTTGTAGTTATTTAGTCTTTTTTAATTCACAGTTTTCTCAGATGTGATGAAAGAATGAAAAAGAGGACTTACTTCTTCTCCAGAGTGTCCATGTACTCTTTCTTCTTCCTGCGACTCTCCTGAGCTGAAATCTAAGAGAAGACAAAGAAGCACAGAGTTTTGGTCAATATTCATCCATTGAAACATGCAGCGTTTGTCTCTTCTGTGTTGGCTTCATTTTCCACCTTGTCTGATCGTAATTTGTACCTTATTTTTGATCTTCCTGCGGATCTTCTTCAGAGCCTTTTCCTCAGCTTTGGTGAGCGGCAGTTTGGTGGGAACCGGGTAACCTTCGGCCACCAGCGTCCGACGCTCCTCCTCAGTCAGCATCAACGGACCAGAGCCCTGAAGTTTCTATAACACAAACAAATTGAGAGAAATTAAGTCACTTTGACCCATAACATGTTTGTTTTAGCCAGTTATTAAAGAGACAGGAGGATGGATGAACAAACACTGAATAAAACTCATTACTGCCAGTCAATTGGTCTCCAAAATGATCATCAATGCAGCTTCAGATTGTGAGAAATCTGGATTGTGAAGCAAGCAACTTAGGTGAGAGTGTTTATTCCAATTATATTTAAAGTTGATGGATCGTTATAAACAAGTGAAAGCTCAGGAGTGCATGGAGTCGTGTGCTGATAACATACTTGGAAAAACTATCTCTTTATCACAATTTAATTATGAGGCCCATTGATGCACGATTACAAAAAATATGTTTTAGCTTCACAAAAATGAAAAGAAAAGTAGATTTTTATCGGAAACATCTGGTCTAATCTCTGTTCCTTTTTAGCTGTTTAGTGATAAAATGTGAGGTGTGATGAAAATGAAACTAACACACCAGTGAAGACGGTTTCTGACAGTTTATCTGACACATTTCTTACATGAGGAGCTGTGAGCAGCGGGGAGTTGGAGAGGCAGGAGGCGGCGCGGGGCGACACCTTCAGGCTGGCCTGGGCAGGAGGAGGGCTGGTGGGGGAGGTGGGGCAGGACAGGCCGGGCGGAGCGTGGACGGGGCTCTGGCTGCCCTCCGAGTCGCTGCCGTGGGAACTGGGAGGAGTCGGAGGCATCTGCAGCGACTCCAGGCCTGGAAACAGCGTGGTTAACTGATTAGCTCCTCATCCAGAGAGGCAGTTATGCCAGAGAGGCAGAAATTACAATCCTCCTGAGATATGAGGAACTATTTTAAGATAAAAGGCGTTTACAGATAAAATTTGATGGAAATGATGAATAAAAAAAAAAAAGAAAGAAAAAAAAGAAAATACTGATTAAAGTTGCTTAATGCGACTGGCCACTGAGTCCTCTGCTATTTCATGTCTTTTTGCTGATGTTAGAATTAAAAAATCAGCCACTGACTCAGTTTTATTATCAGTTCGTGCTGTTTTGCAGCCTCTGCAGGTCATGATGAGTTATCTGAACAAAAGGCCTGCAGGGGTCACCGTAGCATCAGATAACTGACATGTTACAGCAAGCGTGGGAGTGAAAGAGAGGAAACAGTTTAAAATTCAGACCTTTGGGTGAAAGATTGAGAAACTGGTCGACTTCATGAGGTTCCAGTTTGATCTGTGGGATGATGTTCTCTTCTTTTATCTGTCAACACAGAAAAAGTGACAGAAAGGATGAAAATGAGATTTTAAAAACAGTGAAAATTCACCAGTAATGTAATTTTCATTAACAGTCTCTGAGTTCTCACCTTGATGCCTTTGTCCTGGTTGTGGCTGCTGACGGTGGTCTGAGCTGGGGGTGCTGCGGCGGTGGCGGCAGGGGCCACATTGGGGCCCTCGGTTGCTTGGGGCCCTGCGGCCAGAGAGAGTGAGAGGGTTGGAAGGAGGGCAGGAGTCTCACACAGGAGGCTGTCGATGGCCTCGTCCTGCTCCATCGGCCACTCCGCTGAATCCCCATCAGACTCTGCTGCAAAAGAGGCAACATGGAGGTCTGTTAGTGCGTCTGTGGGGCTTTTTCTTGTTATTAGTGACACCTGTGGCCGTTAAGGGAACAGCAGTCAGCATCCAAATGTTACTTAACACTGCAGTTTTTATCACTTTTCATATATACAGTTCTAATTTGTAATGCTGCTGTTGCTGTGCTGGTTTGGTCTCTCTATCTTAACCTGACAGAACGTGTCACATGACCTCCATCGTCTCACCTGCTTCGCTGCCTTGCTCTCCGGTCAGGTGCGACAGAGGCGACTGTGGTCTGCTGTCGCCGCACAGCGAGTAGCTGTGCTCGGCCGTGATGTGGGGGGGGAGAGGGGAAGACGGGGACAGGTCGCCTCCGTCCTCCCCCTCCATGGCCTCCACGCCGCCTCTCACTCCGGACAGGAAGGGGTCGCTGAGCAGCTGGCCCAGCAATGCATCCTGGGAGAGGTCATCCAGGAGCTCTGAGAAGTGCTGCACAAAGGAGAGAAAGAAAATAGTTATTTCTCTTCGGAGGGATGTTTAATACAAGTATAAAATATCAATTTGAGCCCATGAGAGATGAAGCAACACACGGGAGGAGACAGACAGATAATTAAATAAAGCCACACACTTAAAGTCTGAAACAGTCTCCCTGTAATTAGAGGCTGCTTCATCTTTTATTGCCACCTTTGCTTTGGGTTTCCCTCAGCTCTCCCCTGAGGAACAATAAAGAAGACAATTAAAAACTTGTAAAATTGTCTTTCAACCCTGCTGAAAAATCTCCCCTTTCCTATCCATGCAACTCTGTGTGTGTGTGTGTGTGTGTGTGTGTGTGTGTGATTCTCAGTGTGGCGATACATTCACTAAACAGAAGTTAACAGACGACCCCTCCCCCCTCCTGCCTTCAATCTCCTCTTTCATCCCTCCGTCATCCTCCCTTCTCCTCCTTCCTGCAGCTTTCTTCCTCTTTCTTACCTGCTCTTTATCTTTTTCAACCATCTCTCAGCAAGGTGTGTGTGAGTGTGTGTGTGTGTGTGTACACCTTTCTTTATCTTCAGGTGTTGTGACTGACTTAACCAGGAGGCAGCCAAAGCAAAACCCAGCTGGTGATGTGTTGATTACATACCACATCCCCTTTGTGTGTGACCGGTATTTGTAGTATCTCTGTATTTTTTAAAGTTTTATTAATATAAATGATAGATTCAGGCCAACAGAACAGACTGATCAGCAGATTTTTATCTTAATTAATCAATAAATTTGCACAATATGTGAATAGCAGTTTATTTTACAACACGGGAATCATTAATGATTCATTTCGTGATGATAATGTGTGTAATTCAGATAAAAACTTTAAAAAAAAAGCACTACTGCTCATTTTCTGTTGCCAGGCAGGATAAGCAGAATGTGTCCTATGGAATATTATCAATGAACTGAGCCAGTGAGATGAGCATAAACAGATTAAATTAAACACATCTGTGACACTCAAAGCCAAAAGTCACATCTACATCTGCAAGACAAATGTTGGATCGTTATCAATCGTAACAGCGAACAAAAGATGGAATGAAAAAAAGACAAAAAGTTGGATAAAGTGAGAGTGAAATCAAGATGGCGGAGAGGGGGAAACGGGAGGAGGAGGGTTGAGGGCTCAACACCAAGCATGTGGCTTCCATTAAAGGCCGAAAGAGAGAAGACTTGACTTCCCACACACACTCACACTCACACACACACTCACATACACGCAGTGAAATGACCTCTTCATTCTATAAACACACAGCACACTCCTGCAGCCGTTTGCAGCCCTAAATGGGCCGGTTTTAGGCCTCAGTGTGTGTAATGCAAACACTGACAGCTTACCGAGAATCTACCCAAAGGGTGGGGGGGGCAAAGATTTGCACATTTATTTACAAATGAATCAATTTCGTTCATCCACGTGATCGAGTCGTGACACACATGTTTGTTTTGTTTGCTTATAAATGTGCCAAAGCCCATCACGTTAGAGGCAAATATTTACAGCAGTTTACGATGCTTTCCCTCCTCTCAGCGTCTCCTGGTAACCACATCACCACGGTTACCGAGAGATATCCTATACATCAAACTGCAGCTATGTAAATTTAGATCTTTATGCACAATAACACTGACAGTTTTGGGTTTTGTTGTGATGATGATAGCAATTATAATGTCAGCTCGAATAAGAAAAATACCGGTTGTTGTTAGACAGTTTGTCCTCAAGAAAAACATAAACAACATAAATTTACATTTAGCATAAACTGTAAAATTTCTCTAGACATAAAAGGCCAAATTTATAGGCATTTATTTTGAGTTCTTTAGCATCAGAATTACACAATTAATGTTTTAGGATTAAGAAAATAAAAGCCTAAAAATCTGGTTAAATACTTGAACTGCTTTTTTAAAATTTTATACATTTAGCAGTATTTCTAAAAAATGTAAAATTCTTTGTTCATTTCGTACGAATTTGCAGTGTCTTGTTGTAGTTGTAGCAATGAAAAGTAAGACTTTATCTTGATTAAAAAACAGGTTATCAGGATGTTTGGGTATTTGCTGAAGTACAGATTATCATCACTTTTTTTGTACAATTGTGGCATGTTTTTCAATGATAAGGCATAAAGAGGAAAGAAAGTAGATTCAGTTTAGGTTTCAGCTCAAAAAAAGGTGAAAAAATCATATGGTTGTAAAAGAAAAAGAGGGTGTAGTTTTTAGAAAGGACTAATTACATACAGGACCCATCTTTAAAAAAAAAACAAGTGGGGTTTTAAACCCACTTTGTGTCCTTTAAAATCCCCCTTTCTGTCTGTGGTTCAAACTACAGCAGACAGCTCTGAATCATCTGAATCAAATCTACAATTTGAAAAAAACATAAACAAATAATCCGCCCAAACTGAGCACACAGAAAAGAAATGAAGCCACGTCTTGTTTAAGAGAAGGAAATGGGAGAGGTCCAACTCCGCCTACAGTGAAAAACACAACCACACCAAAAACTCACAGTGAGGATTTTTATGCGCTCCCTGTCATTTTCGCAGTGAGTGTGTGTGGTTAATGTTGAGTGTGTATAACAGGAAAAACTAAAAAAAAAAAAAAGGGATGCAGGGCAGTAGGCCGGGCCGCAGGAATGGTCACCAGTCGGGCGTAACTCATCAAACACAACAGAAAGGCCTTTGTCTTTGCAGCCCTACAGGGAGGTGTTATTTAGGGCTGACTGTAATGTGACGCCCTTCAGCTGGAAAACAGAAACCTCCGGAGACCAAGCCTCAATGAGGAAAACTGGGAGTTTAAACTGGAACTGGGGGGCAAGAATCCGTAGGTCGGTAACTCCTCTGAAGGAGCAGAGCTGATGACAAAAGAGGCCATTGTTGCATTTTTCTGAGTAATGTTCTGCCTGTAAGAAAAAGAGCTGAGAACATCGCTGAAAGTGCAGATTGTAATCTTTTAATTAAGCCACGGTGCCGGAGGGGGAATGCAGAGCGGTTATCTCTCAAGTTTTGGTGAAACATCAGTGATGCACAGGAGAAAAAACTTGTGTCATTCAAGGGGAGACGACCCTTTCGGCATAAAAATCAGAGAAAAACTGCCTCCAAGATCAGAAAAGTCAGTTAAACAATCACAGAAAGAGCCGTGCACAATGAAAAAGTACTTCCTTTATTCAATTTAAGCGAAGAAATGTTGATATTTAGCACGTAAAACCAGAAGAAGAGCCTTGAGGCTAATAGTCAAGCTGCATGTAGACACAGTATTTTGTGCTGAATGCTAATGCTAACAGAATATAAGCCTCCGAGATCTAGCTGAGTGAAAGTGTACAGTTGAATTAAATGTAAATACACAGGTACCTCAAATGAATACAGTACTTGAATGAATTTACTTGGTCACATTCAACAATAACTAGGATGTCAACAAGCTTATAATGACTATGCTAACATGCCAACGTACAACGGCCATGGCGCTTACAATGTACTTTTTTGTATTTTATGTATTTTATTTGCATGTATTTTATTCTACATTACTTACACCATCTTTGATTAGCTTGTTAACATGCTAGTATTTGCTAGTTAACACTATGTACACTAAATAGAGTACACTTCGGTAGAGGAAAACTTGGTTATGCTAACTTCAGAGTAGGCCTAGAAAATACATCATGCTGATAGTACACAAAACTAGCTGAATGGGGAGCAATTAAGTTAAATATTAAAGTCTGTGTTGCTCATTTGTTAGAGATTAAATTAGTGGGAGTGATGCACAATGCTTTGGCTAAATGCTAATGCTAAAACATTAGCCTCTGGGATCTAGCGGAAGTTGCAAGAAAACTACACACTTGAGTGAATGTGCCTGGTTACATTTAACCACCAGCTAAATGCTAACATCAGGACACTAACATGCTATCAAGGACTATGCTAATATTCTAATGTTCAGCAGCTTAATATTACACCATCTTTGGATAGCTTGCTACTGTGCTACTATTTGTTAATTAGCAGTAAACACACTACATAAAGTACACTTTTGTCTGGGAAACTTGGGCAATGCTAGCTTCCCAGTTGTACGTGTAGCTGTATCAGGTTGAAAATCAAAGCATTGACAGCTGCGTCACTAACTCATTAGCAGTTAAATTAGCTGGAGTGGGAGAGGAAAAGAAGGAATGTCCTTTCAGGTCTGTAATTCTCTTTGTGAGGTTGGATGTGTGTGTGTGTCTGTTTTAACCCTTAATGACCAGACGTTCGAGCTGCAGAGGAAGGAGGGAAGTCTGATGATGTAACACCCTCCACCCCCAAAAAGCAAAACCAGATGTTGAAGAGTACACTGGAAAAAATGACCTGACATTACTGGAGACACACGCATAAGCGTGAATGTGTTTGTGTGTGTGTGTACACCGTGCCCTGGACTCATCTGTGTGTACTTTCAACATAACACCTGAACACACACCGTGCAAACAAAATAATAAAATAAATAACACAAATGTATGTCAAGATAAACTGACTGACTCATATGTTTGTTTTAGTTCAAGGTCTAAGACCAGCTGCATTTCTTGTTCTGGTAATCCAGTTTAATCTGTACACGTGTTGGTAATTTGTGATAAAGTCTGCAGATATATTGAGCATTTATCTGTGCTGCACAAACGCTTTATCTGTCGCTGTACTTTAAAATGCTTTGAGACCAATTCAAAGATCAGATTCCATCTCTGAGTCTGCAAATAAATGTCCATAGATCAGCTTGAAAATCACAGAAAAAAATTATTGAAAATGTTCAATCATTAGCATGAAATTGCACTTTTGCCCCAATATTGCACATTATGTCCCGAGTGTACAGATGAAGGAAGAAACAGCTATCTTCCAGAGTTAATTTGTTGATGCTTTTAAGCCCTTTAAAGCATCCATGAATGGTTTCCTTCAAGTTTTGTTTTAGTTTTATGCTGCTCTCTTACACCTCTTTAAAATTGGCCCTCATCCTTCTTTATTTTTGTTCAAATTTTATTTTGCTGAATCTGTAAAGTTTGTTTTCACTTCCTTTTTAAAGCGAAATGTCTTTAAATTGCTTTGAAACTTTGATTATTGACAAATGTGCCTTGCCTTGACTGTAAGGTACATATTATAAAGTATTTACCAAACTTTATTTACAAGGGAAGATGGGAACAAACTTGGTCCCAAACACTTGAGCTCCATGACATGAAATATTCAAAGCATGTACTTGAAGATGTATGCATAAATAATGGTGGAAACAAGCCTTATTTTTAACTCAGGAAGAGAAACAAGTCATGTAACGAAAATAAAAGCTCAATTTCTATTTCAGTTTTGTTGCAGGTGTTTGAATGTGAGGCCTAACTTAAAGAGAAACATCACAAGCTTAATTTCAGATAACTTCTATATAGAAACAAAACTCTTCTTACGACTGAATTTGAGTCACTCTTTCACTAATGTTCTAAACTTTGCTCAGTGGTGTTTTGGCACAGAAGGGAAAATGTTATTCATTCCTCTCCTCTAACCTCAGTTTCCCACCCGCTCTAAGATTCTTGTACAACCCAGTTTCTCTGCCTTCTATGCTAATCCCTCGTTCTGGCCCTCTGGTGAAATTCCCAAAACACTTGAAGACAAAAACAGCACAATATTTGCATATTGTGGAGCCTTGGTTGCTGTAGTTAGCATTATCATTCACGGCTGTGGCTGGTGCATCCCACTCCTGCAGCTGGAAGTCAAAGAGCAGCAAGTAGCTGCTGGAATGCTAACAATGTGTGCAAGCTGTTTTAACACTTTGCTGAAGTACATGTGTGGAAACTTTATCTGCAGAGGGGCAGGGACTCCTTCGCTGGCTCATCATGCAATGATTAATACTTATCAAGAACTTCTAGTGCAAAGAGTAGAGTCTGATTACTTGGATTAAAAGTCAAAGGGGATTAATTATGATTTAACGTCTGAAGCAAATGGTGGCGCCAGCTGTCCAGCAGCCACAAGTAAAGTATGCATGATCGAACCCAACATTAGTATTTACAAATCTCTTTAAAACAAGTAAATCTATCAGATATTTGCCAGTTTCAGCTGAGTCAAACATGCTTCAGATAACTGTGATAGCCGGCAGGACTATACACCACTCTGGAATCACTTATCATCTGCTGTAACGGCACTGGGACGTGAGGCTGGTCCGTCGTCTTTTCACTCGGGTGTTGTTACTGTGTGTGTCAGCATAATACGACGGATCACAGGCCTTGAAGGGCTCCTGATATGTGAGCTCTTATCTAAGAGGGAGGAGAGCCTGAAGGCACCAAGGCCTCTCATCTGGACTGTGTCGCAGCGTTTACAGCTTTAAAATGTGTGAGACTCATTGTTTCTAAGGGCTGGCAGCATCTGGCTGCTTGTCCACACATGCAGACACACAAACACACACCAGCCGCTCTGACATGATTCGTTCCATAACGTCTGCCCACCCCCCTCTGAAGAAGAAGAACCGAAGCCCGGCTGAAATGACCTCGCTTCACAAAAATGTCCTCGTTCTCACAGGAAAGAGAGGACGGCTCACACACTCCCTGACCCAGATTCAAGGCATCCATTACAGCTTGATTCGTCAAACCTTTAATCAACGACGCGATAAAGTGCACCAGGAAAAAAAACTGAAGAGCCGTGGAAGGAAGAGAAGCTAACAGGGAAATCCTGACATGATGAGAGCCGCCTTGTTTTCTGTGTCACAGTAAACAAAGAAGAGCAGAAATAACTCACAACTGAGACGCCGGAGTGAGAAAATGTTTGGCATTTTTGCAAAAAGACGACCTTTTTTTCATGTAATCATGAAAAAGTTAGTTGAGGATTAATTAAACCCTTATTAATCAACACCAACATGTAATCCTGCTGAGTTAAACGTCCTGAATATGCACAGAAACACCATCTGCTTTAATATTATGTTGCATGAATAAAGAGTTTTATTAAACTTAAATTCAGGAAAACAATGGGACACAAAATAGCGTGTTTGCAGAGGAACTTTAATGGCTCTGAGCTGCAGGATGTGAGAGGGAAAAAAGCAGTAGGTGTGACATCCAGCAGGGCTGCGAGTGTTTACCCTCCACCCACATACAGAGATAAACAAAAAAATCACAGCAGATCCATTACAAACCCGTTTCCTGACCTAAACATCCATTTCCTGTTTAACACCGCGGCCCAAAACCTGTTTGAGCTGCATTAATGTTTCACGTTTGAATAGAAAAAAGGCCTTTAAGTCAGAGTTTACGCAGAGCCGCGATGGGAAAAGTGTTAAAAATAGTCGGAGTCACAGAGAGATGTCAACTTCACCGGGGGGTAAACATCCAGAGTCAAAGTTCAAAACTATGAGTCAGTTTTTATCTGAGGGCTGCTCTGCATGTGTGTGTGTGTGTGCACATGTGTGTGTTAGTAATACAAATGAACAAAACTGGCCCTTAAACTGAGACAATAAATAAAAACAGATCCAGAGGATGACAAATGGAAAAAAAACAGCCTCCCTTTGCCTCCAAAGTCCTCCTTCTTGTAAACTCCCCGCCCCCCATCAGGCTCCCTGAGGCTTCCCAAAAACCCACCAACCCTCCAAACACACAAACACACACTTACACACACACAGAGCAACACAAACTTTCCAGTGTTGCTCTGTCATACTGACCGATCACTGAGTCCAACCCCACACACACACCAAACACACACACCGACCCTCCAGATGTTACACAATGACTTCAGCACAGTTACACTGATTTTTGGCTGAAATTGTCCTTTTATATCTACAATAAAAATTATAGCATTGATCTAAATTTCTTGCCGTCAAGCAAATCTAATGAAAAGTTCAGGTACAGCATGAATAAGTGTGTTTGTGTGTGTGTGTATCACAGCCTGATTTGTCCTTCTTTTGAGGCTTAGAGTTGAAATATTTTCCAAAAACTATTAAAAACACATCAGTGAGAAACACTGTTGCACCGGCTGACTTCTACATTAGCATGAACACACACTCTGTGGTGTATTTAACTCAAATTCACACACACACACCGTCCTTCTGCACAAAATATAGGAAGATACATAATAATCTGCAAGAAATAAATTGTAAGCAGTTTTTATTTTCTTGCAGATCTTGATTTTATCATCACTTTAAGAGCTTTATCACAGAAAACCTTGAAATGTTGTGATTTTGAATCCCTAGTTTTAAATATGGAGGAATTTGTTTTTAATGTTTTTTGTCTTTCTATAACAGATTTAGTTAATGTTAATGTTTAAAAATAGTCTTAATTTTTTAACAGGTTCAGGATTTTAAGTCTAACAGTGGATCAGTGGTGTGGAGTGATTGTTTTTCTTTATATCTGTCATGATTTTATCATAATTTCACATGAAGCTTATTAAAAGATGAGACTGAAACTTTGATAATTTACCACATAATCAGTGTTTAGTTCAGCTTTCTGTTCTCAAACACAGCTGTTAGATGCAAAGACTGTTTATGTCCAACATGAGCACAGCTGATGTCTCTCGCCCTCTCTCTCTCTCTCTCACATCCTGAGTGTGTGTGTGTGTGCTTGTTTTAAACTGGGTCAACACACACACAAGTTTTTCCGTCTCCACACTGGAACTCTGACTGGTCATCTACACACACATACACACACACACACACACACACTAGTGGACACAATAATGACTCATTCTCTTCTCTCACACTCTCTCTCTCTCTAACACACACATTTTTTTATAATGTTCTCCTCCTTCTTTCTACATTTCCATCAACTCTCTTCGATTTAAATCACTTCAGCTCAACAGGTGTCACCTGTAAATCACCTCAACACACTCTGACTTTAACTTAGAAGATTTAAAGGAAGTGAAGCTCAACTTCACTCGGTTTATCAGCCTTCCTTTGTGTTTTCTCTTTGTGTTCATCTGGTTGTTTGCAGGATTAGTTAAGATCTCTGGCTGTGTTTTAATCAGGCGAGGCTGCAGGTTTGGGCTTCAGAAACAGACGCGGTTCTGAGATGCCTTCCCCCTCCACCTCCTGCAGGATGCTGGGTAATAACTGGGTCAGTGCCGGTCTGGCTGTTGAACCCCACGGTGAGGGTTTTAATCCCTGGAAAAGGCAAACGCTCCTGGAAACTTGTACAGGCCCGCTGCTGATTGTAATTCCTCTGTTGAAGTGGAGCTCTCTTGCCAAATAGAAACATGCTTGACTGTCAGATTACACACACACACACACGCATTGAACTTTCCATGGATGAATGAGCTTGATTGTCTCTTGCATGTAAGTGAAAGGTGTGATGGAGATTTGCTCTTTCAGAGGAATGTAAAGACACGAGCCAGGTCGGATTTGACAAGTAGAGTTTTAACATGTCGATACAACTACTGATATCATAGATTAAAGCAATTATGTCACACATTTGAAATAGTTTGAATCTCTGTATGTTCACCATCTGCCTGCTCTTGACTCATGCAGAAGACAAAAGTTTGTGTCCTGTAAAACATCTGGGACTGTGACTCAGTAACCACAATCTTTTTCTAACTATTTAAATAACAGCAAAATCAAACAATTTTAAAGTTCCTGTCAGACAGCGAGGTCTCTGTCAACTGCCAAACTCGTGCAAAACTAGTCATTATTAATCTGCAAGAAATTATACTTAATTTCACTTCCAAGTACAGAAAAAATCGGATTGTGAGTTACTAAGTAGAGCTGATTCTCAGCTAGATGTGACTAATGTCTGCAATCTTAAATCCACTAAGCTAACAAACATTTAGCCTCCTCACACTCTGCTGGTTTGTTGGAAAAAGTGATCCAAGTTCAGCCTGAACTTTTCATTACTTATTAGCTTTGTTTGCGTCTAATTGCCAAGCAAACTTTTAAAAAGACTTGAGTGTGTTTTCACCAACCAGTTTGGAGCAAAAAAAGGTTCATGCATGGAAGTAAAAGTAGTAGAGGAAGAAGAAGAGGAAGAGAAGAGGTGGTGAACATAAAATAATGAACAAGCAGGTACAGGAAGGCAGGAGAAATGGAGCGATGGAGGAGTCTCTGGCATTTTGGACAGGAGCCGACTCGTCCCGGCTCTCAGCTCCCCTGGAGGACGAGGAGGAGGGCCGGAGGGAGGGGAGAAAGGTTAACTGGAAAGCAGATGTAGAGGTTTCTGTCTTAAACTGGTCTTGATGGTATGTCTTTGAGACATAAGTCAGGATTTGAGCTGCAAGATCCATAAAAAAAACATCAAAGCTGAGTCTCTCAGCTCGAACACAGTCACAGCTAATAAGCAGTTTATGGGCTTTAAACACTCTGATGTGACTGAAACTCCACAAATCTCACTACAAAAAACTCCAAACTATACACATGCAAATTCTGTTGACTCTACAGCTTTGAAGTCTAAAACATGGGTGTATTTTTTAAATTCCTTCTTTGTGATTTGACTCAAGTTGTGGAAAAGAACATGCAGAAAGAATAAGCGGTGACTTTTCTGCACCAGGATGCAACTATATAAAACTGCCTCCAGGCTCATTTTAAGGCCGGGTGTTTAAGCTGCTCATCGGGGTATTAAACCCACGCCCTGCTAACCACACACACACACACAACCTCACTTACAGCCATTTAAAACCCTCCGCGGTGCCTGAAGCAAAACAGGAGGAGGCAGAATAGTGAGAGGCAGACAGAAATACAGACAGAGGAGGTAAATTTAGCTTTGCCCCAGAGAACGAAGGCTCCTGTGGATTTTCCATAATGATCCCTCACCGCTGATTACTACCTTTGCTTTGCTCTCAAACGGCTCCCCGCCTGCAGCGAGCTTGAGTCCGAGTCCACTTTCAAAGTCAGGAGAGAAGTTGCATCAGATGTGAAAGAGAGAACGAACGTGGCCTCCATGTGCATGTGCGCTCCATCTGCAGCAAAACTCGCTTTCTAAAGCCAAAAAATTTAAATCAAGCAAGATGTCTTCAAATGAGGAAACTCTGAAGGAACTAACAAAGTACGACAGAGACAGACACGGAAAATCTGCCAAATATTTTATTCTGATGAGGGTGGAAAAACCCCGGGAAAAGCCTTTAGGACCCAAAGACACCAGAACTTTAAGACACGGCAGTAAAATCGGATCAAAATGTCCCATTAGCATTTTGTTTTTTACAAACAGAAGCAGCAACCTAGCAGCCCTGTGAGGTTTTACTGAGCAGCAAACTGCAGTTCCTCAAATGGCCACTTGAGGCAGACTCCAAAAGTGAGTCAATCCCAATATAGCTCCATAATAAAATGCTCAACTGTGCGTGTAAAAAATACAAATGCTAGCATGCTAACGCTGAGCTGTTATCATGTTTCCCAGTTTAATCATATTAGTTTAGTCTGTTAGCACACTTGCATTCACCAATTAGCACTAAACGCTAAGCGCAGTTATGGTTAATATGGTGTAATTTAGCCTTAATCATTCAGATAGCACATGAACATGTGTACAATGTACCAACAGATGCTGAGACGTTCCACTAAAAACACAAATTGTACTTAAATAAATTTAAAGGTAGGTGATTGCTAGCTTGAAAAACAGATTCCCAACTTTTTAAATTTTTACATTGATAATGTAATTTTGTAATTTTTCGTAATTTTAAATCAAAAAGCAACAAGTAAACCTGTAAAGCCCATGTGCTCTTTATTGTTCGACTGCTGCCATGTGAACAACGTAAAACTCCTAATTTTACTGTTTTATTTTGCATATCTTGCCTCTAAACTTAGCAGAGTGTTTGCATTAGAGCCAATTAAATGACTTTCATTCATGACCCAGAAGAGGAAGAGGACTCTTAAACCAGCCTCACTCTTCATTTTAATTAAATTTTTCCAAGAATCCGGAAAATCAGATCTGCTCAGTTTTCTGCATCATATTTCCATTCGTACCTTTAAAATAATTTAGCCTTCATTCAGCTGTTTCACGACACTGTGAGCTTCATTCAAACACACACAGGTTCCTTCCTTTAGCTGAGACTCTTAAACAGATTCAATCTATTATTCACAGCTGGAATGTGAGTCTCAGACAAACACACACACTTGGCCTCCTGGTTGTGAAGTTATGTCGTCATTTATTCATCATCTAAATAAAACAGGACTGCTGGGTGTGTGTGTGTGTGCTGAATGACCACCTCTTCTTGCAGCCCGACATTGCAGACACATGCACCATTCATGCAGAGACAGAGTGAGGCCACTAGTGAGCAGGATGCCCTGCCCCGACGGAGAACAGGCTCTGCACTGTGAGCACATGGATTAAGCTGTTTCACACTCCACTTTCTGTGTGTGTGTGTGTGTGTGTTTGCTCTTGTTAAATAAAAACACTCCATCCTGAGTGTGTGAGCCGAGCTGTCAGAGCCATCGAGAGTTTTGTTAAAGAGCCGGAGTTCGATTTGAAGTCAGAGGTGAGTCTTTATCTGCAGGTACGTTTTGCTGCGTTAAATGGCAGCAGGCTCATAGTTTTTTAAAGGCCCCCGGAGGGCGAGCAGAGCAAATAAATCCCCCCCCCCCCTGCATGTCAGTCTGAGTACACCATGTGCTGAGCACCACGCCAAAATCTGGAAACACACAAGTATGTACGAGAGCATATATAGCATTTAATTTAAAGGCCACATTCTTGCTCTGTCTGTCTGTTTCCTGAACTGTCTGACAAAAACGTGATTTTTTTTCTCTCTTTTTGCATGCAGCTGACCTTTATCTTCCATCAGAAATGCCATCCATCTTCACTACAATGCAGCTGCACTGTCTGCATTTACCTTTATTGTATAACTGTTGTATTAAGCTTCCAAGGCAGTGATTGAGATGATTTTTTAATGAGAAACTTCATCTTCAGAGTCAAAATCTGAAGCTCACATTTCAGTATCTTTCAGAAACTTAACTGTTTAGCTTCTATTGCTCAAAACAACCTAGTTTCTATCAAAAAAGGCTTTTATAAACCCACTACACACTTCCTACTGAATATCAAACCGCATGCAAATAAAATTAGAGAGAAGCTGGTGAACACAGCTGCACATTTAGCAGCTAAAAAGTCAGATGTTTCCCTCAGGAGTCAAATGTGGGACCAAAATGAAGTCAAAAGAGACCAAATATTGGTGCAACAATGAAAAAAGTTGCAATAAGTGTCACAAAAAGTTTAAAATTCTGTCTAAATAAAGTTATTTCTGAAACCTTGTGTTCAGCGAGACTTTCTACACAACACTCTTCTATCAGTCAGTGAAGATGGATTATCCAGATCTACTGCAGATGCCGATGACAGAGATGGGAATTAAAGTTTCCTAAACGCAAATTCAGACATTTGTTCCAGCTAAGACACACAGATCCAGCTGTTATCTCCCAGCTGTGCACCAAACCAGCACTACGTAGCTGCTGTGGACCCTCAGAGCTGACAGGAGTTAAATCATCAGTCCATTAAAAACATGAAAGATCGTCTTCACGTCACAAACTGGACGGACAAGATCTTCCAGAAGGTAATGATGAAAATAATGGAATTTAAATTCCTGAGGAAACAACGGCATCTGTGACAACAACCGCAGAATTCCTGACATAACTATTCTGCAGTTGTTTTTCCGTCTCAGAAATAGATGTCAATCACGTCAAACAAACAGCAATTATCGTTACACAATAACAGTAACAAGAATTGAGCAGAGAAGAAAGAGAACTCCACCTTCACAACGACGTAACGGTGTTATTTCAAAACCTGATGAACTTGATTATGATTTTAGTTTTCACGCAGGAAGGACTGACACACACGCACACACAAACACACACACACAATGCCTGCCGAGGAGGGGGGGGGGGGGGGGGTTA